>JAUCBJ010007928.1:0-42445 GCA_032718475.1 Nemertoderma westbladi
TAGTGAAGCACCATAGGTCTATTACAGGCACTAGGGCTCAAGTTAAGCGAGTCCAAGTGATGGCTGTAAAACAGCAACAGTACCCGAACCGAGAAGTTATTTCTCAACTACGTAGTAACTCTAGTTCTGACACCGAAGAGTTAATGCCCGAGATCGGATCAAGGATGGAAGAAGTGGTTTAGCCTGACCCACTTTTGATTCTTCCTGGGGCCGTGCTCACTAGAGTACTTATAGCCGTAGAAGAACATCAAGCGGACTGGATGAGAAATAAGAGATCAACCAGGGACAGTCATGCCAGATACCCGTTGGAAGAACTAAGGTCTATAGTAGAGACTCAATGGAACTTCCCCTGACCCGGACTCCCGTTTAACTTATCGGAAGCTGCCTGGGAAGACTTATATCAAATGGGCATAGTTAGAGACACCCGAGATCCCGCTGTATGGAAGAGGTCAGCAGCCGGATATGTCCAGGGATTCTTCAACTCCTTGGGACGAATAGAAACACAGTTATTTCAACAACCACAGGGACCTCAAGAGCGGGGAGAGCTGCTTTACCAACTGAGAGAACGTATATTGAGGATCAGATTAATCATTCAAGCATTTTACCTCTATGGATGGAGTCGAATGCCTTCTTGAAGTCCACAAAAGTCATGACTGCGGGGAGATTCTTTGACTTAATTCCTTCAATCAGTCTCCGTAGCGCAAGTATCTGAGCTATTGTTGATCTACTTGGTCAAAATCCGTTTTGGCTCTTACGCAGTAGTTTCTCTATGTGAGGCCTAATCCTATATAGAATCATTTTATTGTATATTTTGGCAGCTACCACAAGCAGACAGATCGCACGATAGTTTGTTGGTATGTCTCCTTTCTTGGGGAGAGGCTTTAGTTGACCTTTAGTCCAAATTGGTGGTGGCTTTTCCCCTTTTAACATCCGGTTGCAAACATTCAATAATGGTCTATTTAGCACTCCGGTTTTCCATACCTCCGCTGGGATTTCATCTAATCCACTCGCTTTAATATTGGACATGCTTTTAATGCTTCTTTGGAGTTCGGCAGGTGTGAAGTCCCCTGTTTCTATAGGTAGTGTCTTGTCATATATTTTCCTTGTAGGGCTGACCTCGATGTTTGGTGGCTGCCCAAGCAAGTTGCTGAAGTGATTTTTCCACTTCCCAACACGTTCTTCAGGACTATCGGCTTTGAGGCGCCCCTTTGCACAACTTTTCCGACCAGATACCTCATTTACAGTTTGCCAGGTAAGTCTTGATTGTTGCTGTATGTGAGCAGTTGTAATTGCTTCAGTTTTATCCTGTATGTACTTTTCCTGGCTGATGTTGTAGGCCAATTTAAGATCGTCCTTAGCTTTCTCAACCTTGTTAATGTTTTCGGTTGTTGGTTGTTCGGTTTTAAATTTGTAGGCTATCTTAAGATCTTCTCTCTTACAAGTAACCTCAGAGTTTTGCCATGGCACATACTGTTTTCGTTTAGGTTTCTGGGGGATATGCCTCTTAGCTGATTCCTTGTGGGCTGTTATTATATTCTGGTATATTGAATCGGTGGATTGGTCTTCATCCATTGACTGAAGTGCTTCAAAGCGGTTTTGAACTTCTACTGTATAAGCATCCTTTACAGCATTGTCAGTTCTGAGTTTCTCCCAGTCATAGTTGATTTGCTTGCTTGTCCTGGGTTTGCTGGCTCTCAAACTGAGTCTGATCTCTGCAGTCACAATTCTGTGGTCAGAACCAATTCGGTTGAACGAGCTGTATGCCTCGCAGTTGATCATGCTATTTCTCCACTTTTTGTTTATAAGGATGTAATCCAGTTGTGCTTTGGTTCCATTAGGGTATTGAAAGGTCCATAGCTTCCCCTTACTCTTTTCGAATGTGTTGTTTGTTGGTATCAATTCACATTCTTCCATTAGGTCTAAAAGTAAGTACCCATTTCTGTTAGAACTGGTGTTATAGGTCTAACCCTTGATGTCTTCTGGGCCAATTTGCGCATTCAGGTCACCAGCAATGACTTTAACATTGTGTTTCGGGATATCCTTAATAAGTCCAGTCAGTTCTTCATAAAACTTGACTGCTTGTTCTGGCTCTGATGCATTGGTTGGACTGTAGCAACATATAACTGTTGTCTTGGGATTCCCATCAAATGTTGCGATCATAACCCTGGAATTTATAGATTCGATGTTGTTTAGGGTCTTAAGTGCAAATGGGCTTAGCAGAATTCCTACTCCACCAATTGATGCATTGGCCGAGTTTCTTACTGCTGAGCTTGTTACTAACGTCCATCCATTTCCAATGTCATTGTACTTCATGGCAGTGTCTTCATGACAAATCCAATGTTCTTGGATGCAGATGATGTCGATGTTATATTCCATTGCCAGAGTGACCATGTCACCCTGTTTGCTCTGTGCTTTCAACACAGGTAAAGGTAATAAATCTCGTTCAAACAGACGTAGAAGAGCGCCACACAGACATAAGTTGCCTAACTTACCCCATACGGGGAGAAGGGAGCTAGCTAATGTAAACTTAAGTAATAGAGAGTCAACAGACCAAATTATAAGAGTAGAAAGACTCCCTAATATAGTAGATGAGCCAGAAATAATTAGGCCTGTTAGCGAAGCTACTCCTTTAATAGAGACCCCTTTGCTCCCAGAACCTAACCTTTACACAGTACCAAAACTACCTATGTCCAGTAGACAACTGCCAGAATCTCAGACTGTTATTGACGCCGAGCAAGAGATAATAACCGAACTGTCCCCTGTCGTCCCGATATGCCATCCAGCTACGCTGTTGGCGACTCCTGCTTCCGCGGTTGAGTGGATGTAGGAAGGACGACGGGGGATGGATGAATTACTCGGGCAATTGGAGGAGAACAAAATACAGTCCTCTAAACAAGTCCAAGAATTGGAAGGGACTGTTCAACTGTTAAAGGGAACAGTAAGAGAGAGTAAATTAGAGCTGCAAGAAGTACAGCAGCATATCACTCTCGAATGCGATAAATTAGTAAATATACAAATGGGTATACCACCACCCTCTGTAACAATGTGTCAGCCCATTAGCTCTGAAGTATTTCATGCGCAAGGTGTGGAGCCTACACGCATCTATACTGCTAGTGAAGTAGAAACTCCTATAGTAAACCCTATTAAAAGTATTAATAAGCCTGTCGATAATGATATCCCATACCGATCTGATAATAATCCGAGAAATTTATATACCAATAATTTGATATTAAATAGTACGATGGCTCAAGAAAGCTTCACACGTCAGATGGCTAGAACGGAAGCCCGTCAAGCGGTAAAGGTGGGAGAGGTTGTCAAGTTTAATGGAGATGAGATGAAATGGTTACTTTTTAATGAATATTACAAGGATAACATACAAAACTCCGTGCTATCCAGCGGAGATAATTTGCGATTCCTCATCGAGTGCTTGGAAGGACCTCCCAAGATAATGGCGTTAAAGTTTATTGGACATCCGGACGGATTGAGACAAGTTAGGGATACACTTAACATCACGTATGGTAATAGGACTAACATATCTAGATATCTGTATGCAAAATTAGAAGCGCCCAGAAAGTTTCTTAGCAGCGGGATTATAGAGTTTTCCGATGAGATTCAGGAGATCTGTAGACAGTTAAACTGGTTGGGTAAGTCTCATGAATACGAGAGTTCTATGGTTGTAGGAGCCGTAGCATCAACTTTGCCAAAGGGCGGAGTAGGTACTCGCTGGGACAAAAAGGTTCTCTATTTGATGGACCAACAACATAGAGATCCAACCATGGCTGACCTTATGTCGTTCTTAAATGGAGAGGTAAGATTACAGCTCATAAAACAGTAACCAAGGTAAGTGAAAAACCCATTACTAGGAGAAAGGTAACACCAGTGTGTTATACGAATAATTATGAAAGTCAAACGTTCATAACGAAAATAGTGGCAAAGACACCGAGACATCTTATTACACGAATAAGGTCAAGAAAGACGTAAGTAAATCTAAGGCTCGAACCAGTGGCAAGAGAGAACAGATAACAACCCCCCCCCCCCCCCCCCCTACATCTCCCAAGAGAATTCATGGTAGGAAGCCCGAAGAAAGAGCTAGTGTACAAAATAACATGCAAGTTAAGGTAAGTAACATCAAATCTAAGTGTGTATTGTGCGACGGGCCACATCGCTTGAGTGGGTATGAGGAATTCTTGAAGAAAGAACTAAAGGACAGACGTGATGTCATGTGGGATAAACGATTGTGTTATAATTGCCTCAGACGAGGACATCAAAGGAAAACCTGTTACTCAGACGTGAGGTGTGCTAAGTGTGGAGCGAAACATCATATCTTGCAACACACCGAGTTTGATAAGACTCGGACGAGTCCGGTAAGTGAGCCCAAACTAGATGTACAATTCAGTGATGTAAACGACACTGACCATGGTTCGGAGATGGAAGGATTCTATATACATGAATTTTCCAACGAAAATGAATCTTGTTATATGATCAACACAACGGTATATCGAGCCCTTACATATGAGACCGAAACGGAGGGAGAAGAACACCAACTATCTATTCCAGATAGACAGCTTTCATGGAAAATTTCAACACAATCTGTCGGTATCCGAGAGTTCCCAGTGGTACAACTGAGAGTACATGGAAAAGGGAAGAGCTTAATAGTGAATGCCCTCCTTGACTCCGGTAGTACAGGCACCTTTATTGACAAGGACCTGGCCGAAGATATCTTTGCTGATCAACCAAAGTTCCGAACCAAACTGAACCTTTCCGGGATTATGCAGGTTTGGAAATCTACGGTATCCACAGATTTTTATGTTGGATCATTGTCTACTCCCCAAGATGAACTAGGTGAGAACAGTATAAGGTCAGTTAAATGTTGACGATAAAGAACTTTGCTACTAGCCAAGTAGAGCGTTACAACTGGGATGAAGACCATTTTACCCAGCAATACAACATACCTAGATTCACTATAGATTACCCAGGTGTACAGATACTGCTCGGCCAGAATGCGCACGAGGCACTTGAGACCCTAGAGAAACGGCCTGCTCGACCGCGACCACTACAGAGTAGGTTGGTATTTCACGGGACCTTCCCACAGGACTTTGCAGGAAAGATCTAAGGGAGAGCAAGTCCATCAGGTAAGGTAAGGTGAGGAAGTCGTGAGCAAAGAGGATATCCCAGCTGAGGAAACTCTATGCTCATCAGACAACGACAACATCCAGACTCTATATGACGAGGAGAATACCATTGAACTCCTCACTGAGAATCAAACTTGGTCAAACCAAGTTAATTTGTGTAACCTTATCTGTCAAAACAACAGACTGTTGACATACGATGACGAACTCAATGAGGTAGTAGAGCGATATAATGATAAGATATGAGATGAACACGCGGTACGATTCTTTACTCAAGAAGCTGTAGAGCCTAATTCCTACGACAAAGCATTATCCATCGAGGAAGAGAGAGCTAAGCAAATTCAGGAAATGACCACTCGTTATGTAAAAGCTTTTGTGGGATAACTGATTCGTTTGCCTTGTTAACCAGTTCCCCCCCAGGCGCTGAATACTCTAAAAGGGGATCTATAACTCGAATAGCGCAAGCTACCGGCTGATTGGCTGATTCGCTGTGCGAAGGGATCTGGGCTACGTTTGATTGTCCAACCAGCTTGGGAAAGTATCTGCCAATAGGATTTGAGTTGATTTTGATTTCGACCTATCACAGATCTACTGAACTGAATTTTCCTATCTGTATGCTCTTTCTCTGTGTTGGGTGGAAGCCTTTGTAAATAAGGTTATTCTTATCAGTTTTCAGTGTTGTTGGTCTTTCTTTCCTAAGCCAGGAGAGAACGGCTTGGAAATATTTTGTGCCTTTCTGTTTTAATCTAACACTAGTAGGCTTAATTATAAGGACATATATCCGTTATCAAAACAAACCAAACAATCCATACCAAACTTAACACACACTGAATCACTGTGCATACTTTTATATTGTTATACTGCTATTTACTGTCAGTTCTTCATAATATGGTTGATGAATTATTATATTTGGAATAACGATAAATAACCCCGAAACCCAATATTCTTGATATACCGAAGGTAAGAGAGAAAGGTTACATATAACGATTGTGACTTATGTTAAAGTGGTTTGAAGTGAATCTAATGTTATTTGATAGACCCTACATGAGTCGGTCCGTGTTCCTTTTATATATAACTAAAATCAGTGAAGATCGGCAGATCAGTGTGCAGTATTGTGCAGCATTGTGTATGAGTGAACCTGATAACGAAGCATTTCCTAAAGAATGCGCCATATATGTGAATTATAACTAAGCCATATCGTTGTGAGTAGTTTAAGTCATAACTCTGTTTGTATAGATAGAGCGCCACGTCCTAAAGGAACTGTTAATATTCCCCGAAGGTGAATAATATTGTCAGAGATTATATAATACTGTCAGTCGAATAATACATTAGGCTTACATAGCAATAAGATTAAGCCGTCGAACCCAATCTCCCGGGTATATCCAGCGGGTGAATGATCGCGCACAGATTGGTTTCGACTAGTGTAGTGAATTAAATACTTGTCATAGACTAAAAGTGATTTATTATCTAGAAGACATTCTAATTTGGCGGGTTAAACTGCCAAAGGTCTGAAAGCGCGAACAATAACGGATATTCTTCTTTATTGCAGTAAGCAATAAAGTTGAAAGTACCGGTCAACCGGTAAACCTGAACGGTACATCTGTAGGTCAGTAGGCCCAACCGCCAGAACCGGTACTGCCGTAGGTCCGTAGGTCCAACTGCCAGAACCGGTACTTCTGTAGGTCCGTAGGCCCAACTGTCCTAACCGGTACTTCCGTATAAGTACACTAGTATTATTCGATTTGATTGTTGTATACCGGTAGGCTGTTTAAGAGATTAGGGACTGTGCACCCCTTGTTTCTTTTGGAGCTTACTTATTTCTGTCAGTTTTATTTATTTGTAGGCCAGTATTGAGCAGAAGGCGTGTAAGCCTGATCAGATTGTGCAGACAATTTGTAGGTTGAACTGTTGTCTGATTGCTGTTAAGTCTGAACGGATTGCAGTGTGTGTAGGTCACCTGTCCGATAAAGAACGGTTAGGAAGTAGGGGCAGCGAATGCTGTAAGGTAAACCCCCAACTAAAGAATAAGTCGTACTACTGGGTTAGAACGCATACTACCTAATCATTTCGGGGTCTGCATGTCCTGTAGTTTATTTAGGCTTGAGAGTAGTCTGCCATCGTTTAGTCTGTACTTTGTTTGTGTAAGTCTGTACGGGTAGCGTATAATATTTATTTAGATAATTTGTAGGCTGGATAGTTGTCTGGCTGTTATTAGGTCTGAACGGATTGCAGCGTGTGTAGATCACTTGTCCGATAAAGAACGGTTAGGAAGTAGGGGCAGCGAATACTGTAAGGTAAACCCCCAACTAAAGAATAAGTCGTACTACTGGGTTAGAACGCATACTACCTAATCATTTCGGAGTCTGCATGTCCTGTAGTTTATTTAGGCTTGATAGTAGTCTGTCAGTGTTTGGTCTGCATTTTGTTTGAGTGGTTTGTACGCGTAGCGTAATATTTATTATTCAGAGTTTATGCGATTATTCGCAACATTCATTCCCCAAGTTTGTTCCTACAATAATTGTGTTTGTTATACATACCGCTATAGTTAAATTAACCCCGGTACTACACGGGCTGCTTGGCGTAGGTAAAGACTGGTGATTTTGTGCATCGGTCACTCCAGCAGATGCCGTGGTTCTTTTAGCTGTTCAAGTATATTTAACTACTGATTATCTGTTGTACAAGTACTCGTACCTAATTTAGGGTTTAGTGTACAGTGCTTTCCGAGAGTAATTAGTGTAGGCATTATATTTGTGTTGTAAAGTGGTTGATAGGCACGTTCGATTAGCTCTATTAACTTCTAGGTAGGAACACTCCGTGATACATAACGTAGAACCTATAGCGATACGGCTAAAGGTCGTCAGGCGGTGGTATTTTCCTATCTGGACAACGCAGTGTATTTACTACTACGTATTATTTTCAAATACCGCAGTACCCTGTCCGTTGTAATAACCAGATTTCTAACCCTTTGTTAGGCTGGTTTGTAGACTTCTTGTAAAATTACCCTGAAAATTCGTATTTTGTGTTTTTGTAAATTTTTGTGTTTATTTAGAGATTGTAATCTCACCCGAATTGTACGTAATTTGTAGTATTAAGTAACTTAGGTAAATTAGTATTATTTGTTTTAGTGTCCTATAAGTAACACTTCACTGAAAGCGCACCGCTTTGTGTAGTGATTACCCCTCAGAAATAATAACATTTATTTCAAACATTGACAAAACCCATTAAAACGGGTATATATATATTATAAATCAAATCTAACGATTTATAAATCGTAGGCCTACCATACAACCATTAGGTCTCAATATCAGTTGGATTACTGCTCAAATAACGGTAATAAAGTAAGTAAAGTAACAAAGTAACCCTAAAATTCAGTAATTTAATTATTTAAAATAATTGATATACCGGTATTTACGATAGGCCTATTATCTTTATTTCTATAAATCTAGGCTGAAATTATACCGGTACTTGTAATTAATTCTATTCCAGAATTATATATACTATAAACTGTAAGCTGTATACCGGTATTCCCGATAGGCCTATTATATATTTATATATATTTGTGCTAAAATTGTACCGGTATTCTGTGATAAACCTAGTCTGTAATAAAACTTATAATAGTTATATATACTATAAGCATACCGGTATTCTAATATATTATATATATCACGCTACACTGAGTAGCAGTACCGGTAATTAATTACTAGGCTATCAGTTAATACTGAGTTACTAGACTTGCTCAGACTGTAATACAGCAGTAGACATTCAACTGTACACATAAACATGTCTGATACTAAGCAGAACCTGTCAGACAGTTTATTAGATGTAACTATCTGCGACTCAGATAGAGGCGTAGAACCGTCTAGTCGTAAGTTCAGTTCACCTCCCACTGTGAGGAAGGTCATCCCTCCAGTAGTAATAACAGAACCTAGGCTGGTCCAACATCGTAGGTCTATCATAGGCACTCGAGCTCAGGTCAAGCGGTACCAAGAAGCAGCGGAACAGCAACAACCCGCGAGCCAAGAACTTACTTCTCAACGGCCCAACAGCTCCAGTAGTGAGGATACGGTAGAACTGACACCAGAACGCGGAGCAAAGATGATGGATGCGGTTTATTCGGATCCCCTTCTCATCCTTCCTGCAGCCGTACTCACTAGGTTATTGATCGCTGTGGAAGAACACCAGATCGATTGGGCGAGAAGCCAGCGTTCAACTAGAGATAGTTATGCTGGATACACAAGGGAAGAACTGAAGTCCATGGTCGAGTCGCAATGGAACTTCCCCGGACCCGGACTCCCGTTTGATTTATCAGAAGCTGCCTGGGAAGACATACACCGGATGGGAGTAGCCAAGGAAACCATCGATCCCGCTGTGTGGAAGAGGTCCGCAGCCGGATACGCACAGGGATTCTTCAGCTCTATGGAGCGAGTAAAAGGACAACTGTTTCAACAACCACAAGGACCTCAAGAGCAGGGACAACTGCTTTATCAAGTGAGAGAAAGAATTCTACGAATCAGGCTAATATTATCGGCCTTTGAAGAGGCTTCTAAACGAAGGCAAGACACGTCGTTGCAAGTTGCCGTAAAGACTTGGTTTCAAAGGGTGAGTCGCCAGGTTCAAGGAGCAGCTCAGTGGAAAGCTCAATTGGAGGAGCGCTCAACCCATGGAGAATCAACGGACGCTATTTCTTCCCAAGTGGAAAGTGAAGCGACGGCAGAGAAACCGCATAAGAGGGATGCCATTGACATCTATCTGTCAGACTATCAACGTTTTTTAGGTGATGACGAGTTGAGGAGAAGGTTAGAGGGACTTAGCCCTAATAGTGAAGGAACCAAGCTTGTGTTGGATGCCATCGATGTGGAAATGAGGGCTGCGAATCAGGCTAAATTTGATGAACAACTCCGCATCACACGAGTCCAGGAGGAGCAAGTAAAGAAAAAACGTATAGAAGACAGAAAGAAAGCAGCAGTGGTAGCTGCAGAAGCAGAAAGAAAAGCGGCAGCGGCAGAGGCAGCGGCAGAGGCAAAGGCGGCAGAGGCAGCGGCAGAGGCAAAGGCGGCAGCGGCAGTGGCAGAAGCAAAAGCGGCCGAAGCTGAAAGAAAGGCGGCAGAGGCAGCGGCAGAAGCAAAGGCGGCAGAGGCAGCGGCAGAGTCAAAGGTGGCAGCGGCAGCGGCAGAAGCAAAAGCGGCCGAAGCCGAAAGAAAGGCGGCAAAGGCAGTGGCAGAAGCAGAACGGAGAGCGACTGAAGAAATCACCCAATTAGAATTGGAAAACATTCAGGAGAATCAAGACTGCATAAATAAACAGTTAACAGCTAGTAATATGCAGATGATGAATCGATCTACTCCCAAAAGACAGGGATATACATCATCTGAGGAAGGCGATACCACCGATACTGAAGGCAAAGGAAATAGATCTCGTCTAAGCAGACGTAAAAGAACATTCCACCGTCAGAAATTGCCTGATTTGCCTCCAGCTGTTAGAAGGCAACTAAATAACACCAACTTAGGTAGTACAGAGCCCACAGACCAAATAATTAAAATAGAAAGACTCCCTACTATAGTAGATGAGCCTGAAATAATTAGGCCTGTTCTTGAAATCACCCCTTCGGTGATAGATACACCGGTGCTCCCTGAAACTACCTCTAAATTCCCTCTGCATAGCACTAAGCTACCTGTGCCCCGTAGAACTGCCCAGGAGACAGTTCAGGTCCTGGACCCCGAGCGAAATATTCCTGATTTGTCGCCCGTTGTCCCTCGTCCGCTCGCTACAACGTTGGCGACTCCCGCTTCGGCGGTCGAATGGGTGGACGAGAGACGGCGGGGGATGGATCTCCTGCTCGGGCAGATGCAGGAGACGGTTCAGCAATTCAAGGGCACAGTAAGGGAAAGTAGGCTTGAGTTGCAAGAAGTGCAGCAAAGTATCGCGCTAGAACGCGATAAATTAGTAAATACCCAAAAGGGTATACCACCACCCTCTGTAACAATGTGTCAACCTGTTAGGTCTGAAGTATCGCATGCGCAAGGTGTGGAGCCTACACGCATCTATACTGCTAGTGAAGTAGAAACTCCTATAGTGAACCCTATTAAGGGTAATTATAGACCTGTTGATAATGATATTCCATATAGAACTGATCATAATCCGAGAAATTTATATACCGATAACTCGATATTAAATAACACGATGGCCCAAGAAAGTTTTACGCGTCAAATGGCTAGAACCGAAGCCCGGCAAGCGGTAAAGGTGGGAGAGATCGTCAAGTTCAATGGAGATGAGATGAAATGGTTACCTTTTAATGAATATTACAAAGATAACATACAGAACTCTGTACTATCTAATGGAGAAAAACTTAGATACCTCATCGAGTGCTTGGAAGGATCTCCCAAGTTAATGGCGTTAAAGTTTATTGGACATCCAGACGGATTAAGACAAGTTTGGGATACACTAACTACTACTACTAGGATCGGCATGCTGCATTGCAGCTGCATTTTTAAGAATGCTGTGCCGGCTTGTCAACAAAATTGCAGCGGAATTATCGAGTTTTCCGATGAGATTCAGGAGATCTGTAGACAATTAGATTGGCTAGGTAAGTCTCAGGAGTATCAGAATGCCATGGTTATTAGAGCAGTGGCTTCTACTTTACCGAAGGGTGGAGTAGGTACACGCTGGGATAAGAAAGTGTTATATATGATGGAACAACAACGACGAGACCCTACCATGGCTGATCTCATGTCCTTCCTAGATGGAGAAGTGAAATTACAGCTCCTGAAACTGTCCAGAGAGAAGACACCGGAAAACAAGGTAAGTGAAAAACCCGTCTCTAGGAGAAAGGTAACACCACTGTGTTATACAGACGACGGCGAAAGCCAGACTTCTCAAGGAGAAG
The DNA here is from genome assembly GCA_032718475.1 of Nemertoderma westbladi. NCBI lineage: Eukaryota > Metazoa > Xenacoelomorpha > Nemertodermatida > Nemertodermatidae > Nemertoderma > Nemertoderma westbladi. The sequence continues at coordinate 12,013 of JAUCBJ010007928.1, forward strand.
ATAGCGGGAAGGACACTGATAGATCTTATTACGTGAATAAAATGCCTAAAGATCAGGTAAGTAAATTCAAGTCTCGAACAAATGACAGGAGAGAACAGGTAAGAAAAACTCCTCCCATGTCTCCCAAGAGAATTCCGGTGAGAAAGCCCGAAGAAAAGGCAAGTGTACACAATGTGACTCAAAATAAGGTAAGTAACATCAAACCGAAATGTGCGCTGTGCGACGGGACCCACCGTTTGAATATGTGTGATGAATTCCTGAAGAAATCATTATCAGAGAGACGAGAAGTCATGTGGGATAAGCGGTTATGTTATAATTGCCTCAGACAAGGACACCAACGGCGAACCTGTTTCTCTGACATAAGGTGTGCAAAGTGTGGTGCGAAACATCATATCTTGTTGCACGCTGAATTCGAGCGAAATAGTCCGAATCAGGTAAGTGATTCCGAACTACATGTCCAATTCAGTGATGTGAACGACACTGATCAATCTGAGATGGAAGGATTCTATACGGACGAGTTCTCCGACGAAAACGAATCCTGTTATATGATAAATACCGCCGTGTATCGAGCACTCACCTATGAAAAGGATACAGACAACGACTTCACTCTAACTACTTCTGAGCGACAACCATCTTGGAAAGAGCCATCTTCCAATGTAGGGATCCGAGAGTTTCCTGTGGTGCAAGTAAGGGTTCACGGACCTAAGAGGAGTTATGTAGTGAACGCCCTCCTTGACTCCGGTAGTACAGGAACATTCATCGACAAAGAGCTAGCCGAAGATATATTTGCTGGACAACCCAAGTTCCAAACTAAGCTCAACATGTCCGGCATTATGCAAGTTTGGAAATCTACAATAACAGCAGATTATTATGTAAGAGCGTTGTCCACCCCCCAGGACGAACTAGGAGAACATAGCATAAGGTCAGTGAAAATGGTGGCTATAAAGAACTTCGTTACTACTCAAGCAGACCTTTATAATTGGGACGAGGATGAGAGCATCCAACATCTTAACATACCTCGATTCCAGACTGATTATCCTGGAGTGCAAATACTCATCGGCCAAAACGCGCATGAGGCGCTGGAGACATTAGAGAAACGGCCTGCTCAACCGCAGCCACTACAGACCTATGCGGTAAGAACTAGAGTAGGTTGGTACTTTACTGGCCCTTCCCGTAGAACACTCAAAGAAAGACTACCGCAAGAGCGCGTCTGCCAGGTGAGTGAATGGGAAGATGATACTAGTGAAGGAGACGATTTAACTGAGGGAACTCCATACTCCTCAGATAACGACGACGTTCACCAGCTTTTTGATGAGGAGAATACCATCGATCTCCTTAAGGAAAACGAGGCTTGGCAAAACCAAGTGAACTTATGTCAACTTCTCTATCCATCTGAACGAGAAGCTTATAACGACGAGTTAAATGACGTCATTGAGCGTTGCAATGCCAAGACTCGAGATGAACATGCCGTAAGATTCTTTACGCAAGAGGCGGTAGAGCCCAATTCCTACGATAAAGCCTTATCGGTGGAAGAGGAAAGGGCCAAGCAGATCCAAGAGACAACTAAAAGTTTCCTCAAAGATCAAGGTAGGTATGAAGTCGGTCTACCTTTCCGCAAGAGAGAACCGAAGTTCATCAATAACAGACCCTTGGCGGAAAAAAGAATCGCGCAACTCCATCGACGCCTTACGGCTAATTCTTCAGCTAAAGCAATGTATCAAACACAGCTGGAGAAATTTATTAGTAAGGGATACGCGGAGAGAGTACCGGAAGAAACACCTGTGACTGAAAGAACGTATTACTTAACTCACCATTACGTTCCTAAACCCGGTAAGCCACATGAAGTGAGAGTAGTGTTTGATGGCTCCGCTCTTTACATGGGTCAATCCCTTAACTCTGAATTGTTACCCGGACCCAACTTACTTCAATCTTTGTTGGGAATTCTTTTAAGATTGAGACAATATTCGATTGCTTTCGCCTCCGATATAGAAGGCATGTTCTTGCAAGTCAAAGTGTTGGATAGGGATCGAGATAGCTTACGATTTCTATGGTGGCCCGAAGGAGACCTCAACCAGAAACCGGTGGAGTACTGGATGACCATCCAGGCCTTTGGGATAATCTCAAGCCCTTCCAACGCCTGTTCGGTAGTGCGTACCACTGCAGAGGACAACCGAGAGGCCTTCTCTAAGGAAGTGATCGACAACATCAAGAGAGACATATACATGGACGACAATCTGAAGTCCCTTCCATCAGTTGAGGAAGCCATTGAAGTCGCTAAAGGAATGGTAGAGTGCTTAAAAAGAGGTGGATTTCGATTAACCAAATTCACCAGCAACTCCCGTGAGTTTCTGGAGTCGATCCCTGCGGAAGATCGAGGAGCGAAAGATCTCGATTTGATCAAAGATGATCTGCCAGAAACCAAGACACTCGGCTTGAAATGGGACACAGAGCGAGATATCCTGTTTTTTCCAGCTAAAACAGCGAAATAATCCAGTTCGAACCAAACGGATTTGCTTAAGTATACTGAGCACTTATTTCGATCCATTGGGATTTATTAGCCCAGTTATATTGATTGCTCGTAGTTTGGTACAACAAATGTGGCTTGAAAACCACTCATGGGACGATCCACTTAAGGGAGAATTATTGAAGAAGTGGATGAAATGGGAAGATTCTCTGCCAGCTATCGAGGATTTTATAATTTCCCGTTCATATTTTGGTCATGTTCTCCCTACGTATTCCTATCAACTCCATGTGTTTGGAGACGCCAGCGATATGGGAATAGGTATAGTAGCCTATCTAAGAGTGGAAACTCCGGATGGAATCAAAGTCGCCTTGGTTACTTCTAAGGCATTAATCAACAACAAGTTGAAAGTTCCTCGAGCGGAGTTAAAAGCGGCTCTATACGCTACAGCCATCGGCCGGAATGTAACAGAACAGATTGACTATCCATTAGAGAAAACTGTCTATTGGACCGACGCTTTACTCGTGTTAGAGTATATAACCAATGAAGTCTGTCAGTTCAGCGTCTTCGTTACCAACAGGGTAGCCATCATACTTAGTCGCACGACGATGGACCAATGGAGACATTGCCCCGGAACGATTAATCCAGCAGACATCGCTTCCCGAGGAGCGACTCCAAAGGAATTGGTAAATACTCCCGAGTGGTTAGGTGGACCTGACTTTCTCTACAGAGAAGAAGAAGAATGGCCTCCCCATCTCACAACAGCAGAGATCAGACAGGCCAAGGGAGCGGAGAAAGTTAAACCCAAAACTCGAGCGAGTAAATCGAAGTTGTTTAAACCTGCGGTTGATCTATCTGTATTATTTACTTCCGGAGAGGATGCTTTGGATCAGAAACCCACCGCCACGACTAAAGAAGTCTTGGAAATCCGTGACAAGGATTGGAAATCTGGAATACCAGATATCGCACAAGGACTCTCACCCCTCTTGCAGAGAGCGATATGTCACTACAGTTCCTGGAATCGGCTCTGCAAAGCCGTCACCTATTTAAAACGATGTTTTCATCATCGTTACTCCGGGACAAAGACCAATGGTGATGATGCTCCATCAACATCTGCACGAGTCCATGTTGTTAAAGACCTTCCCCAATACAAGATATCCGACAGGTTTCTAAAGGAGAAGATCAGTTACCAGGAGCATGATGAAACCAACAAACAGATGCTGAGACTCCTACAATGCTATGAGGATCCTGATAAGTATTTCCTGTTGTTAAGAAATCCGCAGATGCGCTTAAGGGATCGCTTCTCTAGTACCATGATAGATGGGTTAATACGTGTTGGAGGCAGGCTCACCAACGCCCCCTTATCCTTTGACACTAAGTTTCCCATACTCATTAGAAATCTTGACATACAAATCAAGATGATTGTAGATGTTCATAGCAAACTGTACCATGCTGGTAGAGAACGAGTTCTGAGCGAAATTCGAACTCGCTACTATTTTTATAAACCCCGTAGGGCTCTGAACCAAGTTCTTAGGAACTGCATACCCTGTAGGAAAGCATTCAGTAGGCCTTTAACACAGCGAGAGGCAGAATTACCTAGGGAAAGAGTAAGCTTCTATGAACCACCCTTTACTAATACCGGTGTGGATTTATTTGGCCCTATTGAAGTATATCGTGCCCGGACTATAGTCAAGAGATGGTGTGTCATCTTCGTTTGTATGACTTGTAGAGCTATCCATCTCGATATGGTAAACGATCTATCCACCAACAGCTTCGTGTTGAGTTTACGACGACAGATCGCTCGCTTCGGAACCAGTAACACGATGAGATCGGATAAGGGAACGAACTTCATTGGCGCCAACAACGAAATTCAAGCTTACGTAAAGGACTGGAACAAAAGACAGGTGGACGATCAGCTAAGGATAACAGCGTCTAGCTGGACCTTCAACGCCGCCGACGCCCCTTGGTGGGGAGGAAGTTGGGAGAGATTGATTAGGAGCGTGAAGACTGCGTTCCACTTTATTGTACCTTGTCGCGCTTATCTCACCGACGAACTATTGCGGACGTTAATGGAGGAAATCGCCGCCTATCTCAACGAAAGACCGCTTATGCCAGTCTCTTCAAATCCTGATTCTCTGGAAGCGCTAACACCCGCGCACTTTCTACTGAAGAAGCCCGTAGCCATGCTCCCACGATCGGAGATCACAGACGGAGACGAGTACTGCCGTCGAACCTGGCAACTTATGCAGTTGCTATCCCGTCGTTTCGCTGACAAATTTCGAGAAACATTACCTGCCCACTCTACAACTTCGAACTAAGTGGTTTGCGCAGCAAGAAAACGTCAGCGCTGGAGACATGGTGCTTATTGTGGACCCCGATCTCCCACGTAAGCGATGGCAAACAGGACGTATCATCGAGACTCATATCTCGAGCGATGGTTTGGTGCGATCAGTAGAGCTCGTCGTAATGCGACGTAACTTTAAGAAACCAGGGATAGTCTTTGAGACTCAACAGCTCAATCGCCCAGTGGGTCGTTTATGTTTACTGGAAAGAGACAGAGAGCTCTCCGGAAACTATGGAAGGCAAGAAACTCTTCCCACGACCACTTCCCTAATCCAACCGACATCTAGGGACTCCCCAACTTAATGTCGTTCGGAGTGGGCGTGTGACTCTATTATTTTATATTATTTTATTATTTTTATATTTATGTATGTATTACTATGTAATTTTATTATAATCGTTTTATTTAATTTAGTAGAATATTATTTAGTGATTATTTAGTAGAATAGTGCAATATGTTCGTGTTCATTGCGTACGTAATTACTTATATTATATTTAGTGCGACGGCGAGAAATAATTCTTTTTCTCTTTCCTTACTGTCCGTATTATATTATAAATACGTAACTACAGTAAGATGAAATGTCCGTACTTATTAAAGTACAATAAAGCCACTACTATATTTAAGTATTATTGGTAGGCAGAGTATTAGGAATGCAAAGTTCAGATCCTCGTGTCTCGGCTAAACCAAGCTCTGGGTAGACCTTGGAAACGACTTGCCTCTTCACACTGACATTGCTTCGTGCGATATTGCTCTCATACCGTATATTAAATAATACATATAGTAGCGTGATGTCCCTTTAACCGTAGCGTATAACGCAAAATAAATCTGTTAAACCCTTTGACCATCTGTAATTCTAGTCGATTAAGATATCGCGGCACCCACCGATATACTTGAAAGACAAATTCTAGAATCAGTGGTTAACGTCCCCAGACAAGTTCTGGAATAAATCGGTGCCCATCTTAAATATTAATTATTTAATATTTGCAAATCTAATAAGTCAAAATCTGTAAAATTCAGATCCTTCAACAATTCTAGTCAATTAAGATATCGTAGCATTTACCGATATTCTTAAAAGGACAATTTTCATAGAGTTAAGGATCTTGTGTCCCCAGACATATTCTAGAATCAAAATATGTCCATCTAATTAGTAAATAATAAAATTTCAGGGAATAATTTAAATTCATGCCTTTTAATGAATTTAATAAATTGCCATTTTTGCGCAATTTATAACATTCCCAAAATTCCATTAATTAATAGATCAAGGGAGCGGAGATTTATCTTATTATGCATATGAGTGTGCGAAAGTCTCCCAAACATAGTCAATAGCCGATAAAATTCATAAAGTCATGTATAAAACAGAGCATTGACTATTAAAGAATACTATTAAATAACATCCCAGATCTGTATGCATTGGAATTACCCTAATTCTACCGCTAGCTTTGCATAATGTCACCATAGCAACAACCACGCTAGAATTAGAATTGAGTTAAAAGAACAATAGAAAGCTTGTCCCATTGAATAGCATAGGGAATAAATAGCGCACTACTAGTATCCAAGGATACATAATAATACAGTGACATTCTGGAAGGCATTGACTAAAGGACAAATGGCCCGAATGTGCGTAGTTGTGACCAGTTGTGTGGTATTTGTGAGTTTATAGGTGAATGTTACTGCTAAAGTGTGTTTACAGTAGCTAGTCGCAATCGTAAAAGTAACCTAACTCTCCAAGGAAAACCTGAAGTACATCTAAGCCTTTGGGACGGACAGTCGAGTGACTTGTGCCGGTTGTCGTTGTCGTTGTGCGGCTACGTCGTTGGCGAAAGTACAGCGGCGACGACACATCGGCGCTGAGGATCTCGTACTGTCCGGGGGTTGATTGGGGTAGGCAGCGACGCCCGCTCGCCTAAATATAAACTCATTATAATATGGATAAACTCATATATAGCAGATATGACGGAGTTGATAGAAGATGGTCTTGGTATCGGGGAGCGATATACTCTACTTTTACAAGCGTTTGTTGATAGCTTAATACGCGGCGACGTTAGTCCAACTGCTGCGGAGGACGATGGTCGTTATATCGAACCGCCAATGTCCCAAGAGCAGCTCGCGCGAGTTGGACTATAGAAAATTCGCTGCTCGATATACGCAGCGTAATGGTACGTATATGGGCTTTTTAACTACTGATCATCCTATCGATTTACACAATACGGACTATGTCGACTATATATCCTGCCCAGCGGAGTCGGAACCATAAACTGAAATTTGAATGCGAAAATTCTATTCGAAATCGGCTCGAAAGAAAAGACATTAAAGAAACAAATAAACGCGGTAACTCCAGCATATATTTGGAATTCTTGATAGAAGCATTGTAACAACAAATAAATATCATCCGCGTTTCCCCTACCAGACGTGCGTCTTTGGTATTATTACGGTAAATGCCCTAGACCCAGCCAATAAACGGAAAGACATAAACATCCACGGAAACGTTGTGTTAAACACAGTTGTGTTCGTTATATTTACTGGAGTTTCGAGCGAAACTTGTTTGACGTATCACCTATGCTCACTCGGCTCTAACGATCCTAGAGTAAACCTACGATCAGAGTCCCGGAATACTCGGTCAAACCTCCTCATTCCTTAGTTGGACCTCAGACCTGCGATCCTGGTGGTGTCGCGGATCCTCGCGGACGGTATTCACTGTTCAAGATCTAGTGCTACCCTAACAATTAATCGGTAACACTCCGGCAGTGATTTCTAGCTAGCCGCCCATCTTTCCTAGCCGGATTATGACGCAGACACCTAATATCACTATCCAACCGTATGGTCGTCCCATTTAACGCGATACAACCCTTCATCAAGGTGAAGGAGAGCGTTGTACGAAACGAGTTAAACGCTATTCTATAAAGATCAAAAAAGAAACCTGCGTTTGTTCAGATAAACGTAAGTTATAACAGTAAGTCCAATCGATAAACGAATTGGCCTTATCTCAGTTCGATTGGGAAACCTCGAATCTCAAAGAAGATATCAAGCTTAGAAAACCCTATTCTCTGCGAGAGTTTTGGACGAACGTATCCCATGACAAGCGGAGGAAAATCAGCTCGAGGAGGAGCATATCGAAATGGACGAGACACCGACCGTAAACCCAAACCTTCTAATGCAATCATATTGCACCCTTCACCCAGGAGTTATGGCCCTCCTAGTAAAGTGGCTCCCCCCAAAGAGAAAAAGACTCTGGCTAACTTTAAAAAACTGCGTAAACGCCGTCCGCGCAAGAAAGACTAACTGTTTAGAGTATTTATGTATATTAGAAATTGTGATTTTGTATATTTTATAGACTTAAATCCCATTTTCTGGGAGCGGTGTAAAAGCTTTTGTGGGATAACTGATTCGTTTGCCTTGTTAACCAGTTCCCCCCCAGGCGCTGAATACTCTAAAAGGGGATCTATAACTCGAATAGCGCAAGCTACCGGCTGATTGGCTGATTCGCTGTGCGAAGGGATCTGGGCTACGTTTGATTGTCCAACCAGCTTGGGAAAGTATCTGCCAATAGGATTTGAGTTGATTTTGATTTCGACCTATCACAGATCTACTGAACTGAATTTTCCTATCTGTATGCTCTTTCTCTGTGTTGGGTGGAAGCCTTTGTAAATAAGGTTATTCTTATCAGTTTTCAGTGTTGTTGGTCTTTCTTTCCTAAGCCAGGAGAGAACGGCTTGGAAATATTTTGTGCCTTTCTGTTTTAATCTAACACTAGTAGGCTTAATTATAAGGACATATATCCGTTATCAAAACAAACCAAACAATCCATACCAAACTTAACACACACTGAATCACTGTGCATACTTTTATATTGTTATACTGCTATTTACTGTCAGTTCTTCATAATATGGTTGATGAATTATTATATTTGGAATAACGATAAATAACCCCGAAACCCAATATTCTTGATATACCGAAGGTAAGAGAGAAAGGTTACATATAACGATTGTGACTTATGTTAAAGTGGTTTGAAGTGAATCTAATGTTATTTGATAGACCCTACATGAGTCGGTCCGTGTTCCTTTTATATATAACTAAAATCAGTGAAGATCGGCAGATCAGTGTGCAGTATTGTGCAGCATTGTGTATGAGTGAACCTGATAACGAAGCATTTCCTAAAGAATGCGCCATATATGTGAATTATAACTAAGCCATATCGTTGTGAGTAGTTTAAGTCATAACTCTGTTTGTATAGATAGAGCGCCACGTCCTAAAGGAACTGTTAATATTCCCCGAAGGTGAATAATATTGTCAGAGATTATATAATACTGTGAGTCGAATAATACATTAGGCTTACATAGCAATAAGATTAAGCCGTCGAACCCAATCTCCCGGGTATATCCAGCGGGTGAATGATCGCGCACAGATTGGTTTCGACTAGTGTAGTGAATTAAATACTTGTCATAGACTAAAAGTGATTTATTATCTAGAAGACATTCTAATTTGGCGGGTTAAACTGCCAAAGGTCTGAAAGCACGAACACGTTATCTGAAGGAGGAGGGTCGCTATGAGATTGGTCTGGCTTTTAGGTGGAGAGAACCCAGCTTCGTTAATAACCGACCTTTAGTGGAAAAGAGAATCGCACAGCTACATCGGCGCTTAATGTCCAACGTTCGAGCCAAAGAGATATATAAGACGCAACTAAAGAAATTCATCAACAAGGGATACGCGGAGCGAGTTCCGGAAGAAACACCCAGAACAGAAAGAACGTATTACTTGACACACCATTACGTTCCCAAATCCGGTAAACCAAACGAAGTCCAGGTAGTGTTTGATGGCTCCGCCCTTTATATGGGACAATCCCTAAACTCAGAACTGTTGCCAGGACCCAACTTACTCCAATCTTTGTTGGGAATATTATTACGATTGCGGCAATATTCAGTCGCCTTTGCCTCCGACATTGAAGGCATGTTTCTACAAGTAAAAGCATTAGATAGGGATCGAGATAGCCTACAATTTATGTGGTGGCCTGAAGGAGACCTCAACCGAAAACCGGTGGAATACTGGATGACAATCCAGGCTTTCGGGATCATATCGAGCCCCTCGAACGCTTGTTCAGTAGTGCGCACCACTGCCGACGATAATAGAGATGCCTACTCTAAAGCGGTTATCGACAACATCAAACGGGATATTTACATGGACGACAATCTAAAGTCCCTCCCATCGGTGGAAGAAGCAATCGATGTTGCCAAGGGAATGGTAGAGTGCTTTCAACGAGGTGGATTTTGCCTAACCAAATTCACTAGTAACTCACGTGAGTTCCTGGAATCGATCCCAGTAGAAGACCGAGGTGTTAAAGATCTTGACCTCATTAAGGACGATCTTCCAGAAACGAAGACCCTTGGACTGAAATGGGACACGGAGAGAGACATTTTATTTTTCCAACTGAAACAACGTGATAATCTCGTTCGAACTAAACGGATTTTCCTGAGTATTCTGAGCGCTTTCTTCGATCCATTGGGATTCATTAGCCCTGTAATCCTAGTTGCTTGGAGCTTGGTACAACAAATGTGGCTCGAAAACCAATCGTGGAATGATCCACTCCAGGGAGAACTGCTAAAGAAGTGGATGAAGTGGGAGGATTCTTTACCATCTATCGAGAACTTTAAGATTTCCCGCTAGTATTTCAGTCACGTTCTCCCCACGTATTCCTATCAACTCCATGTTTTTGGAGACGCCAGCGATATTGGAATAGGTATAGTAGCCTACCTGAGGGTTGAAACTCCCGATGGAATTAATGTTTCATTAGCCACCTCTAAGGCCCTAATGAACAACAAACTGCGGGTTCCCAGAGCGGAGTTAAAGGCAGCACTATACGCTACAGCCATCGGCCGGAATGTAACGGAACAGATCAACTATCCACTAGAGAAAACTGTCTATTGGACTGATGCGTTACTCGTTCTGGAGTATATAACTAATGAAGTCTGTCAGTTCAGCATCTTTGTTACCAACCAAGTAGCTATTATACTCAGTCGCACTAATATAGATCAATGGAGACATTGCCCTGGGACAATTAATCCAGCCGATATCGCTTCCAGAGGAGCAACTCCTCAAGAACTGATAGACACTCCAGATTGGTTAGGTGGCCCCGACTTCCTAGGTAAAGAATAGGAGGAATGGCCCCCTCATCTCACCACGGCGGAGATCAGACAACACGGCGGAGAAAGTCAAACCGAAAACCCGGATGAGTAAATCAAAGTTGTTTAAGCCAGCGATTGATCTGTCTGTGCTACACACCGCCGGTGATGCCACTGTGGATCCGAATCCATCTTTGGATGTTACTCAAACCATAAGTAAATCCGTCATAGAAATAAGGGAAAGAGATTGGAAATCTGGAACACCAGACATCTCCCATGGACTCTCTCCTCTCATCCAAAGAGCGATGGCTCATTATTGCTCCTGGAATCGGCTTTGCAAGGCCATTGTGTATTTAAAATGATGTATTCTAGGACGAAGATTGCTAATGATGCCACTTCAGTAGTAGCTGAAAAGGTCCATGCTACCAAACACCTTCCCACTTATCGGCTGCCTGATAGGTTTTTTGACAGAGAAATATCAGTTACCAAGAACATGATAATACCAACAAGCATATACTGAGACTCCTGCAATGTTACAAGAATTCAGAAAAGTATTTCCTGTTGTTGAGAAATCCACAGATGTGCTTAAGGGATCCTTTCTCTAGCATAATGATAGATGGGCTAATACGTGTCGGAGGAAGATTAACCAATGCTCCATTTTCCTTTGACACTAAGTTTCCCATACTCATTAGAAATCTTGAAATACAAATCAAGATGATTGTAGATATTCACAGTAAGCTTTACCACACTGGTAGAGAATGAGTTCTTAGCAAAATTCGAACTCGCTATTATTTCCATAAGCCCCGTAGAGCTCTAAACCAAGTTCTTAGGAACTGTATACCCTGTAGGAAAGCATTTAGTAGGCCTTTAACACAGCGAGAGGCAGAATTTCCTAGGGAATGAGTCAGCTGTTATGAACCACCCTTTACTAATACTGGTGTGGATTTATTTGGCCCAATTGAAGTATATCGTGCTAGGACTATAGTCAAGCGATGGTGCGTCATCTTTGTCTGTATGACTTGTAGAGCGATCCATCTAGATATGGTGAATGATCTATCTACCAACAGCTCCATACTGAGTTTGCGCTGACAAATCGCTTGTTTTGGGACTAGCAACACTATGAGATCTGACAAAGGAACTAATTTCATTGGCGCCAATAACGAGATTAAAGCTTACGTAAAAGATTGGAACCAAAGACATGTGGATGATCAGTTAAGAGTAACAGCATCTAGCTGGACCTTCAATGCCGCCGACGCCCCTTGGTGGGGAGGAAGTTGGGAGAGACTCATATGTAGCGTGAAGACTGCATTTCACTTTATAGTGCCGTGCCGAGCGTATCTCACCGATGAACTTGATGAACTTGAACTTGAACCGATGAACGGAGGAAATCGCCGCTATCTCAATGAGAGACCGCTTATGCCAGTCTCATCGAGTCCCGTCTCCCTAGAAGCGCTAACACCCGCGCATTTCCTACTAAAGAAACCTGTAGCCATGCTCCCGCAGTCAGAAATAACGGACAGAGACGAGTACTGCCGACAAACTTGGCAACTTATGCAGTTATTATCCCGTTGTTTCTCTGACCATTTTGAAAAATATTATCTTCCTACGCTACAACTTCGAACAAAGTAGTTTGCGCAGCAAGAAAACGTCATTGCCGGAGTCGTGGTCCTTATCGTGGAATCAGATCTTCCCCGTAAGAGGTGGCAGACAGGTCGTATCATCGAGACTCATATATCCAATGATGGTTTAGTGAAATCGATGGAACACGTCGTCATGCGACGTAACTTCAAGAAACCTGGAATTTTGTTCGAAACTCAACAACTTAATCGCCCGGTTGGTCGTTTATGTTTACTGGAAAGAGACCGAGAGTTATCCGGTAACTATGGAAAACAAGAGACTCTTCCCACGACCACCTCCCTAATCCAACAAACATCTAGGGACTACCCAACATAACAGCGTTTGGAGTGGGTGTATGACTACATTATTTCATTTGTTTATTTTTATATTTATGTATGCATTATTATGTAATTTATATTATTATGATCGTTTTCTTTAATTTTATTTAGTAGAATAATATTTTTAACGATTATTTAGTAGATTAGTGCAATATATTTCGTATTTTATTACTCAATTACTTAGTATAATATATTTCGTTAACGGCGAGAAATAATTTTGTTTTCTCTTTCCTTACTGTCCGTATCATACTATAAATACGTGACTACAGTAAGATGAAATGTCAGTACTTATTAAAGAACAATATACCGCTCCTACTATACTTAGGTATTATTGGTAAAGTAGAGTATTAGGAATGCAAAGTTCAGATACTCGTGTCTCGGCTAAACCAAGCTCTGGGTAGACCTTGGAAACGACTTGCCTCTTCTCACTGACATTGCTTCTTGCAATATTGCTCTCATACCGTATCTTAAATAATACATATAGTAGAAAGATGTCCATTTAACAGCAGCGCTGTCAAAGTAAATCTGTTAAAATCTTTGACCCATAAATCTGTTAAACCCTTTGACCATCTGAAATTCTAGTCGATTAAGATATCGCGGCACCCACTGATATACTTGAAAGACAAAATTCTAGAATCAGTGGTTAACGTCCCCAGACATTTGTTAAATATTCACAACGTTTGTTATAACAAATGTTAAAGTAAAAGAAATAGGGAAAATCTGTTAAACCCTTAGATCCTTTAAAGATCTAGTCGATTGAGATATATAAAGATATATCTTATTACAACAGGTTGTTAACCTGAGAAAAATCTGTTAAAATTTTACAGCATTATTATAATAAAATGCTGACAAATCTTTTAAACCCTTAGATCCTCTAAAATTTTAGTCGATTAAGATATAGTAGTACTTACCGATGCCCTTAAAAGACAAAATTTCTGGAATCAAGGATCAGTGTTCCCAGACATGTTCTGGAATAAAACTGTGTCTATTTTAATATCAAATAATAAAATTCACAGGAACAAATTTTAAATTCATATCCTCTCATGAATTTAATAAATTGTCATTTTATACAATTTATAAACATTCCCAAAATTCCGTTAATTAATAGATCATGGGAGCGGAGATTCATCCTATTAAGTATATCAGTGTGAAAGAATCTCCAGTGTACAGTCAATAGCCGAGAAAATTCATAAAATCATGTATAATGGGAATATAGACAATTAAAGAGTCACTATTAAATAGCATCCCAGATCTGTATGCATGAAAAATACCCTAATTCTACTGCTAGCTTTGCATAATGTCACCATAGTAACAACCACGCTAGAATTAGAAGTGAGTTAAAAGAACAATAGAAGGCTTGCTCATTGAATAGCATGCGGAATAAATAACACCTTGATAGTATCTAAGGATACATAATAATAACGTGGCATTCTGGAAGGCATCTGACTAATGGACAAATGGCCCTAATTTGTACAAATTGTGGCAGGAATGTGGAATTTGTGTATTTATAGGTGAATGTTACTACTAAAGTGCAGTTACAGTTGCGAGTCGCAATTGTGAAAGTTACCCTACATCTGTATCAAGTACCTCCAGTATATTCGAGCCCTTGGGACGGACAGTGGAGTGACTCGCGCTGGTTATTGTTGTCGTTGTGTGGCTACTACATTGGCGAGGGGCACAGCGACAACAGTACATCAGCGCTGTCCGGGCTGGGCTGTCCGGGGGCAGAGAGGGGAAGACAGCTACGCATTCGAACTCGCGCAGTGTTATGTTACCGATACCGAGCGCAAACCGGCCATGGGTATAGATGGGATAGTTGGAAATTAAGCACACAATCAAACACAACCAAAAACACACCCAAACACAATCAAACACAGTCCAAATGTTAACCAATTTTGTCAAACACAGTCCAAATCGGAAAGCCAAGGTAAATCTACATCAGTTTGTATAAAAATTATTTTCAAAATGTCCGCACAATGCCACTATTATTGCCAATTTGTATCTCAACGCACAGCTAGACTGGTTGCTAGGCGCTAGTGAGTGACGTTGGCCTTATATCCCTTGCACACTGTACTGTACAGCCTACTCGGTAGGGGTAGGCAGGTAGGCATATTGCAGTATTGCGATCACATACCGGCTGGCCGGTGATGTAGTGAGGTAGGTACCGTACCAATAGTTAGTTCTTTAAATCATTGTATTTTATTCCGCTATTTGTTATGGTACCCGTCTCTGGATCCATCTCTCGTATCTCTGGAAATGGATTGTTTTCGGCTGGAACCCAGTTCAAGAAGCGAACTGGAAAGCTATGGACTCATAGTGGACCCAGTGGTCACAAGTCCCAGATAGACCATATTCTGTTTCGTAGGAAATACAGGAGCTCTATACAAGACTGTAATGCATTTACACTTCGACCCTTCTCCAGTGATCACCGCCTTATTGTGGCCAAGGTAAGACTTAGACTGCCTGCTAGCAGAACAACGAAATCTGCCTTACCGCGGCATGACTAGTCCTCTCTGTTGCAACAGCCAAGTGTGAGATCCAGCTTCACACTACAGCTGAGCAACAGGTATGAGGCTCTTGCCTCTGAGGCGGCAGATCACTGTGAGGGCTATACTGCCTTTACAGAAGCAGTTAAGTTAGCAGCTGCACAAACAGTTCCTGTATACCCTCGAAACAGGAAAAGGGCCCCCTGGACTGACAACAAAATTCAGAAGTGCCGAAATGACCTTCATAAAGCGCAGAAAGAGTCCCAACTCAAACAGACTACAGCGACCAAGAATGCAGTTAAGGCTGCATCTAGGTCCCTGAACAGGCAGTACTCTGTTAATCTACAGGAGCTAATAAACCAACAGGTTGATGCCATCAATGATGCAGAAGATAGCAGGCAATCATCCCAGGCATGGAAATCGATCAATCTGCTTACTGGGCGGAAAAGCCAACCAACCACCAAGGTTAAGGCTGAATAACCAGCCGATCGCCTCAATGGTTGGAAAGCCCACTTTGAAAAGCTCCTCAATAATGACAGGGTATTGCCTGATAACTTTATAGAAGTAAAAGTGTCTGAGTCTGTACTCCCAGATATTCCCATTGGCGATATCTCCTTTGCAGAAGTGAAGGCTGCTGCAAAGAGCATTAAGACCAATCGTGCCAGTGGAGTAGATGGTGTTCCCCCTGAGGTCTTTAAAATACCTGAGTGTTTAAAGCTCATCTATCCCATCATAGTAGACATGTACCGAACAACAAGAGTCCCACAAGAAATGAAAACAAATAAGTTGGTGCCAGTTCCCAAGAAGGGCAACCTAACACTCTATGGTTCTTTTCGGGGAATCTCATTGATCTCGATTGCTGCAAAGTTATACAATAGGATTCTATTAAATCGCATCAGGGATCCCATTGAGAGACTGCTACGTGGAAATCAGAATGGGTTCCGCAAAGGTCGTGGGACCATGGAGCCCATTTTGGCACTTAGAAGGATAATTGAAGAATTATCAAAAAAGAAAGACAGGCATCTGGCTGTTATCTTTGTTGACTTCTTCAAGGCTTTTGATTCAGTCTCTCGGTCACGTATGTTCAGCATACTTTCATTATATGGGATTCCTGATGAAATTATTGCAGCAATCAGATCAGTATACGATGGTTCGACAACATTTGTGTCTACTGTTGATGGTGACACAGAACCATTTGAAGTGTTTTGGGGCGTCCTCCAAGGAGACACACTTGCACCATTCTTGTTCATTATTGTGGTTGACTATGTTCTACGCATGTCCTTAGATCATCATAATGATGATGGGGTGATGATAACTCCACCTACTGGCTCCAGAAGTCGAGGAAATCCTGCCAAGTACCTAACTGATCTAGACTTTGCTGATGACTTAGGAGTACTCTCAGAATCATTAGAGGGAGCCCAACGGCTCCTCAGCTCATTAGAACATGCTGCTTCTAGTGTTGGTCTTTTTATTAACTCCAGAAAGACCAAAATTCTGACAGTTAACTTTGAAAGTCCTCAGCAAGTCTCTGATCGGATGAGCATAAGCTCAAAGGATGGTATGCTTGAGCATGTGGACGACTTCTGTTACCTGGGATCATGGATCCGGAAGTCAGGTGAGGACCTTCGAATAAGTAAGGGAAAGGCATGGGCAGCCTTGAATAGGCTTTCCAGGATTTGGAAGTCACCTAGAATTAATCGGAAACTTAAGGTCCGATTATTTAGAGCAGCAGTAGTTCCAGTACTCCTCTACGGGAGTCCATGCTGGGCTCTAACTGCTGAGGACACCAAATCTCTGGATGGCACATTCACAAGAATGCTACGCCGGGTTCATTGTGTCAAGTACAATGCACACATCTCCAACCAGACACTATATAACATTGGAGGTGTCTCATTGGTTCCCCCAAGCTTGACACTAGAACAAAATCGCCTCCACTTTGCAGGACATTGCTTTCGCCGTGAGGAACAGCCAGTGCATAATCTTGTACTTTGGCAGCCTCATGGAGTGAATAAGCATGGTGGACAGCCCATGACTTTCTTGAGACGCATCTTAAAGGACACTGGCCTTAAAGATGCGGATGATCTAGCAAATGTCATGGGTGATAGGGAGTTGTGGCAGTGCAATTTTGTTGACAAGCCGGCACAGCATTCTTAAAAATGCAGCTGCAATGCAGCATGCCGATCCTAGTAGTAGTAATGGTACCCGTAATCCAGTAGGCCTAATCTATTCTGTCTGTCTGTAGGGCTAGGCAGCTAGGGCTACTGCAGTACTGCAAATTTCGATTACCGCAAATTACCGGTCAGCCGGTATGTGATAGCAATACTGAAATATGCCTTGCCTACCTCTACCAGAGGCTGTACTGTACGTACATCAGTGTACAGGGGATATAAGGCCAACGTCACTAGTGCCTAGCAACCAGTCCAGCTGTGCGTTGAGATATAAATTGGCAATAATAGTGGCATTATACGGACATTTTGAAAATAATTTTTATACAAACTGAAGTAGAATTACCTTGGGTTTCCGATTTGGACTGTGTTTGACAAAATTGGTTAACATTTGGACTGTGTTTGATTGTGTTTGGGTGTGTTTGGTTGTGTTTGATTGTGTGCTTAATTTCCAACTATCCGTATAGATGGATCTATGCTACCCCAGCCAGTCCTTGAGATGCTGTTTGACGAGAGAATAATTAAAGTCGGTTCAGCTGTTTATGGAGATTTCCCAAATGACTTTAGAAATATGGAGAATATCCCATATCCTTTCGTAGACACCCAACTGATTGCACCATGGGCAGAAGGCCGAGGTTTCTTCCGAACTATGTATGCCAATACACCGAGGGGAATCAATAAAGTACAAAGAACCTCTATCGGACATCTTGCCTTCCAAGAATACGGATGGAATTTTAAAGTTGGAAATCCTGTCAGTTATCAACAAATATATGGCGACCCTTATTCTCGATTATATTTCGATGGACCATTAACAGCGCCCCGAGTCATTTATAGCTTTATGAGTGTTCCACTCCGTCCCTCATTAGCTATATATACCATCTTCGAGAATGCCGCACTTGCCAGTTGGCTAGCCGATGTGTGCAGTCGAACTATACGCGCTCATCCCTTAGTGCTTGGAACTAAACTCGCTAAGTTAGATGAACACAATAAATTCATCAGATTCGAATGCTTTAGGCGCTCTCTGACTCCGTTCCGTAACGTTGACAGTCAGTTTAAAGACCGCGATTTGACCAAACTCAGCCTGAGAGATTACGCTGCTGAGAAGTTGGACAGCGCTGGATTTGCCATTCGTTTGTATGACGTTTGTATACAGAATCTACATTCATCTGTTATACAAAGACCCCAAATCCCCACAGGTTATTCTATTGTGGAAGTTCAAACGGTGGGTTCCCTTGAGAAAACAGCTACATCTATCGCAGCTAAGCAAGTTGAAGAAGAACCAATTTGCTTGGAATCTGAAGACATTCAACCTGCAGCATCCAGGAGTAGCGATAATGATTATGTGTTGGAATGGTATCAAGGTCCACAATGTCTCACGGCATATGATTATCGGCATGCCAATTACATTTCTAGGAAATGTTGCCGATTATGTGCATCACGGGATCACTTTACCCCAACGGATTCCAGCAAACCCTGCTCCTACTTTAAAGACCAACCTATTATGGAGATTTATTGTGCTTATTGTAGACTCAATAATCTACACATTTTTGCAGTTTGTCATCAATTTATGACTCAATGTCACCACTGTCAATTCAAAGGACATGCAAGTTTCGATTGCCCTCTCAATCGAGATCTAGAAAGCGTAGATGAAATAGTTACCTTGTGTTACATCAGATCTTGGGAAGCATTATCAGATCTTACATCAGATCTCCATTGCGAATCACGTCACCGATACTATCCAGGACGTATATATGAAGGAGTTTATGCATTTCACCCATACCTCTTTTCCTCCGTTGAACAAAAATATCGCACCCCCAGTTACGAACTGATGAAACGTGTTGGTGAGAACATTTCAACCAAATACGTTCGCAAATATCTGAGGAATATTAATCCCAATAACCCGGATTCTTATAACTTGATCAACTTCATCCGCCAAGATCCGGAATACGGTGACTTGTTCATAAACTCACATCCTGAGTTACAAGAAGTTCATAGAAGACCATATGAATATAAAGCCAGAGAACGCGAATTAGAGAGAACAATCAAACCGAGGAAATTTCTCGCTACACACGGTCAACCTACCGCTGTCGTGCAAACGACCCATCAAGGACCAGTAAGAGCTGCCATCCTGAAACGAGCTCTAAAGGTTGTTCACCCTCGATCCACCGATGTCGACATCGATCAACTGGGTACCGCGACCGGCGGATATACTGATTGTAATCCAAAACCTTCTGATGCTATCGTATTGCACCCTTCCCCCAGGAGTTATAGCCCTCCTAGTAAAGTGGCTCGCCCCAAAGAGAAAAGGACTCTTACTAGTCTTAAAAAACTCCGTAAACGCCGTTCGCGAAAGAAGGACTGATAGTTTAGAGTATTTTTGTATATTAGAAACTGTGATTTTTTATATTTTATAGACTTAAATCCCATTTTCTGTAAATATTTGCGGTGTAAAAGCTTTTGCGGACATAACAAGTCATTTTTATGCAATGCACTGAATACTCTAAAAAAGGCCTAAAATTGTTCAACTACGCGTCGGTCAGAAATTAGAACCAAGATGACGAAATCTGTCAGCTGATTCTTTGTGTACGTGGAGGTTTCTTTGTTTGGGCCTATTCAGCCAATTAGAGCAATCTTCCCAGTTATGCCAATAGAGACCTACCTGTGGAAATTGGCGCATGCGCAGTTATAGTTTTTCTGAGAATCCTATTCCTTTCGGGAATCAGTACTAAGTACAGACGTTTCAGACTTTGGCCCAAGAATATCTGATGGCTGGAGTTATAAGAACGTAAATCTATTAACTGAACATCGGCACAAACCGCACCTTATCATACTGAACTTCATGAACACATACTGACTGTTCACCGCACTGTTTTAATGCTGTTTTATATTGTTGTTAATTGCTGTTTATATTAATGGATGTTATATTTGGAGAATACAGATAAATAATCGTAAACCCCTCAAGTTTCTTAATTACTGAGGTAAGCAGAAGGGTCTACCGGTAGCAACTGCGACTCAAATTATAGTGGTTTTTGTGTGGATTAAATGCTATTTCATAATCCCTAAGTGTGTCAGTTGCAATCCTCCTTATATATGATCAGAATCAGTGACGGTCGGCAAATTAGTGTGAATTAGTGTGGAGTAGTGTGAAGTCGTGTGAAGGTTAATAAAGCAACTCCTAAAGAATGTGCTATTTACGAGATTCCATAGCCATCTAGTTGTGATTAGTGTAAGTCATAACTCTGTTTTATACTTAAAGCGCCACGTCCAAAAGGAACTGTTAATATTTCCCCGAAAGTAAATATAGTTGTTGGAGATTATATAGTAGCGATCAATCGAATAATACAAAGTAGCCTACACCGCAATAACTTTCTCTGGACCCGAATCCAGTCTCCCACACAGTGGGTCATACGCCGTGCACGGACTGGCTTCGGCGGATGTAAATTCAATACACTAGGTAATTGGTAAGGGCAAAAGTCGATTTATAATTAAAAGGACATTTAAATTGGCAGGTTAACTGCTAAAAGGTCTAAAAGCGCGAACACTTTTTTGGTTTTTCGAATTAATTATTAGTAATCGAAAGCAAAATTAGAATAAAATCATCATTGTTTATTTTATAATAAACACTAAAAGAGCACCAAAAAATTAAAAGTAGCTCGAAATTTTCAAATAGCCGAAAGTGGTAAATTTGGTCTTATAGTTTGGCTACTGAGGTTTTAGAATGTGCTGATTTCATTGGCAAGGTTTATAAAATTGTGGTATTTTCAAAAATGGCCAATGTGTCAGTCGAAAATTTTAAGTGCAAGCCAGTGCACTTCTATATCAGTACAGCTGGTACTGGTCCGATAATGTAGTGGATTTTTCAGTAGTAGTACCACTACCACTACCACTATGTGGTGGTGGTATGTGCATTGTACTGCACTACTGCGTTAGGCATTACATTACTGCTGAGTGATGACTGCATTATGCTGTTACTGTGTTATGCATTAAATGCCTTATCATTATTACATTACCTGATTACGTCCGTACGTGTTTTTATATGACTATTTATTATCACCTCTACACACGGGCTGGTAGCCACGGTGCCACGGGGGCCTATTCTTGGTATGGACATAGTAGGCCTAGGCTCTCTGAATCTGTATGCAGGCCGTAGCAGTTATAGTTGGAAAGTGCTGTGTGTATAGATGCGGCTCGCGCGCTTGGCCTACAGTGGCACTTACTTAGTTCGACTCGTCAGGGGTCTTCTTCAAAACAGATAACACCAGGACCTTCCGGTTCCACTAACATTTGTAAATTTCGACGGGCGATATATATTCTGTAAACCCGGAATCTGTTCCGACTTAAGTGTGCTAAATACCTCAAATTCCTCGGAGACCGCCAGTAAAAAGAATATACTGTCCATCCTCTATCGAAATTCATGAAGGAGAGTAAAATTAGTTTATCTGATGTAGAGATGAAGGAGGCTACTGCTGGACTTGGGGTTGGAGGGGCCGGTTATTCTTTAAGAACCATCATGCTAGGTTTATTATCCTGCCTAAACCGGCGTGACTCCTATCTGAGTCCCCGGAGGACATATCGGCCCTTTCAGAGGATATCAAGAAGACATGCGTGGCCAACTTAACAGTGTCCGCTTCTTACTGTCTTGGATTTAATAGACAAAGGTTATTGATACATAATAGATATGCTGAGATAAATTAATATTACGACTTCAATATAATGAGGAACTGATATAAATATTTAGGGGAATTATTATTAACTATCCTGGAATATAGTGTCGTTTAATGATTTGAGGAAGTGATACTTTATTTTACTCTACTCTACTATGTGTTTGATGCTCAATTAAGAGATTATAATCGTAATCCTGAGTTACCGGAACGTTTAACTCTATCTACTATCTGGACCGGGCTATATTACTACAGTACTTAATTGGCCCGTGGGGGGGGGGGGGGGGGGGGGGGGTTAGATCTTGGCCCAAAAATTACAATTTTGCTGGTATAAGGGATTTCGGGGACGCTGATCACGATAAAACTTGTTAAAACATTTTCTGGCAATGCATCAATCATTTTTGGTCCCCAGGACGAAAAGTATAAGTCAAAAATTGTTAGCAAGTCGTTAGACTTGATTACTGTAAGAAAAAAAAGCTACTGGCTACTGGCTACTGGCTACTGGCTACTGGCTACTGACTACTGACCTAGAGCAAAAACGGCTCTAACGATTTTGATGAAATTTTGCATGGACAATGAAAATGGATTTCTAAGGGTACTTGTGAAATCGCGGTTTAAATTGAAACATCTCAACTTGTTTTATTTCGAAAAATAGCCCCAAAACGCTAAAATTGCCATAGGCGCAATGATAAAACACCAGCTGGCACTCATGAAAAATGTATAGAGATGGCCTGGTAATGCATTCAATAGGAAGGCCAACTAACAAAGAAGTACTTTCTCTGCCAAGTTTTATTATCACTCTACAATACAACCCAGACAGTAAGCAAACATTAATTTGTTTAACTGGCTATTACAGTTTCAGCTGAATAACTCTTCCCAATGCATCCTTGCTATGTTAATTAATTGGCGTGCAAGCTAAATGACTGTTAGTTAAACAGTGTGTTGGCTACACAGTGTATTGTACTATGCTCTCATCGCATTATTGCTTTATTTTGAAATCTTTGTGCCAACATTAATACTGTGGAGGCTGCATGCTTATAAGGCTAAATATTTACTCATCCTCAAAATGATTCTCCATAAGGCTAACATTATTATTTGAAATATAAAAATCTGTTATAATAATAATATAATTGTTATATTTAATTAATATCGTGGTTTACATTGAACAGTGTAAATTGTTAATCGCGGTTTACATTGAAACATCTCAACTTGTTTTATTTATTACAAAAATAAGAACGAATATGTCTTATCACTTCTTGTGCGCGATTGTATTGAATTCATGACAACTGCTGTTATTGTTATTAATCAATTGACACCTCGACTCCTTTGTGAGACTCCGACTACTCTATCCGATAGAATAAAATAATCATTTCGCTAACTGCTCTCTATCTTCTATAATCACAACAGCTTTTATAATTCATTAGATGATTACAACATAATAATTATAGTTTGGAGTTGTCTAGAAAAATTTTCGTACACCACCGGGACTAGTCTCACACTAATTGATTTATCAGACAGAACAAAAAGCTTTTACTTGATTCGTACTGTCTCCTACGACTTGCTTCACGGGCCGCTAGGCCCGTCTCTAGTCAAACTAAACATTTTGTGTTTGGTTTGATAATTCAGAACGTATACGGGTTTTCGAGGCCACTGATCACGATGAAAGTAGTTATAAATATTTTCATTATGTGCAAACCCAATTTTGGTGCCATTCTGTTATGGTGCTCCAGAACGAAAAGTACAAGTAGCTAAAGTTTCAAACTGTTAAATATTGCATTTGGTATTGTAATTCTGAAGCTATACTGGTTTTCAAAGTCGCTGATAACGATACAACTCGTTAAAAATAATTCGTGGTAACGCAACTATCGTTTTTGGTGTTTGTCTGCTGGGACGAAAAATGAAAAATACAAGTAGCATAAAATTTCAAACGGCAAAAATCTAATTTGGTTGGATAATACAATATTCATGAGTGTCATATTCGTGATCAGCATCCCAGAAAACCCATAATGTCATAAAATGTGTGCTAAGACTTGTAATTTTCGTGCCGCACATTGACATTGACACGTATCCAAAGAAGCTTTTTATCAACAAGTTAGGATACTTTTTCAGGGTCATATTCGTGATCAGCATCCCAAAAAACCTACATGGTCATAAAATCAATTTGTTTTCGTGGTGATTTTTTATTATCATATTTCCACTACTTGTTTTGTTTTTTTCGTTCTCCAGGGGCACAAATAACTGACTAATAACTAACATAACAACATGCCTATGTTGTTATATTACACAACTCTTCGATATGTTTGATGTAGAGGAATAAACCTTCCCAATGAAATCAGCACATTCTAAAACCTCAGTAGCAAAATTGTATGGCCAATTTACCACTTTTGAAAAAAGTGCTACTTGCACTTTTGGTGCTCTTTTAGTATCTATTGATAAATGATGCTTCTAATCTTGCTTTCGATTACTAATAATGAATTAAACTAAACAAAAAAGCATAGTATGGTTTCATGGTTATACCCAAGTCTTTGAAGGGTGATGTATTCTATGTAATTTTATCAATTCCGAAAGGTGTTTATCAACATCGACATGGTATGGGTTCCAGGAACTCCTCATATCTCGAAAACTACTGGACCTATTACATTCTCTCTCTGTCTCATTTGAAGGTGGACATCATTTTAGTTAGGGACAAGTCATTTCGACGCGCTAGATATATTGTTTCAGGGGTTCTATCCAAGAGAAATAACTGGCCTACTAAATTTAGGGGCTTTGCAGGAGCTTGGCGGATCGTACCTATAGTAGGTCATATGCCATAGACGCAATGGTAAAATAACACTAATAATTACAGCTTGTGTTCATGATGAAAAATGGCTTATGTAATGGATTTCTATACAGGCTTAGTATAAATCGATAAGGTTGCCAAGTAATTAATTTATAGGAAGTGTTCTGAAGATTGACGATTTACATCCCGCTTGCTTGCACGCCACTAGTTAACAGTAATTAGTTTCATTAACACAATTTATTATTATGCATTACAGTATCTTCACACATTATCCAATTGGACCAACCTTCCACGACGCGAGGAGTTGCAAGATAACCGTTAATTCGATATACCCCAGTCGACATATGAACAATGGCGCGCGGAGGATTGAATTCTACTGAACTAACGGCACACACGGAATAGGATTCCATTGAACTTACAGTAATATGTTTAAAACGTAATTTTATTTACAATTGGTTGGTTATATGGTTACCCAAAAAAATTGAGTACTGTATGTGTTACAAACGACTTTATTTTATTCAGAATAGTACAGTATGTGGTTTTCATTCCTGAATCATTTCAAACACAGAGTAATGGAAAAAACAGCCTTTGTTAGAAGCGATCACAACACAATGTCCTGTGGGGCGAGCGACGAAAGTAAGCGAGCTTAGCATACAGGTACCACTAACTCAATCGGTGTGTCTGTTGTTCTGTCGTGTCCAATTTTAAACGTTAATAACTCAGCCAAATATTAATGAAATTTAACCAAACTTGGTACACATATAGTCTGACCAAAGTTTAGAAATTTTCCAAGTTGAATTTTCGCGTGGCCTTCGAGAAGCTAAGATAATAGCAGTTAATTATTTTATTAAGTTGATTAGGGTAACAACATCAATTTCAACCTGCCTCCTTAAATGATATTAATCATTTTCTAGTATAAGATTTAAATAATTATACTTAAAAGTTATACAGCTGTAATCCCCATACAACATTCCATTATAGTTTTTAATTAGTTCAAGCGATTTGCTTTAATAAATGTGTCTTTAATTGATCTAAACGTAATTAAAGCGGCACAATTATTGAGTACAAATTTAATCCTTCCCATTATTGGTCAACATAGTCTCTGCGGGGGTGTAGAGCTGCTAGCTGGCACCAGGGCAGAGGGGAATTGTACTGTAATATGCAGCCAGTAGTATTGCTATAGCAACACAGACATAACTCCAACCACACTGCCTGTATTTCAATTCCTATTGACTCTATACTATAAATGTTGTATTACTTACTATCTCAGGTGACAGAAGATATAATGACATAAATACTCATGACTGTTGTAGGCTTATATCTGAAATAGTTTATTCCGCAATATATTTGTCTGGATATTTTTTAATTGAATTTTTGCAAAGTAGTAAAATTAATGTTCTTAAAAATAATATTATTATTTTATATGTAACCTAGGAAATTAGCTACATATTTTCGCTGCAGCTTTAAGAGTGTACATTGATTTAATATTATTTCAATACCCATATTACTACACATCGGCATACGATGCGTTGGCGTTGTATCACACATCTCCACATAGATGTATCAGCAGTTACTCGCGCAGTTTCGAAACTTCGCATAGTTATAACTGTATAAAGATCGTCAGTCTTTGTTTAGGAAAAATATTTTAATGCAAAACAGGACGAGCGACGAGCGCAACGAGGCATATAATGAAGACCAGTACTGCGTAGATTAAATTCCTATAAACCATACCTGGCTTCGCCTATTGAAGGCATCGGTAGTTATAAAGATCGTCCGTCAGTCTGCGTTTAGGAAATATGTATAAATACAAAACAGGACGAGCACAACGACTTTTATAATAATGAAGACGAGTACTGCACTGCCTACTGCGTTGAAGGCATCGGTAGTTATAAATTACTGGTGGGTGGGAAGGGTGGGGGGGGGGGGGGGGAGATTAAAAGGGGTGAACACGTACTGTCCCCCTTTCTTTGATTGATTGGTGGTGTGGGTACATTTCTCAAAACCTGATTTTGTGATACAGTCGCTCAATTTTAATCTGTATCTGATAACTGAGCCTAGTGCTGCGCGATGGCCCCACGAACGTTTTATTCGTAACCTATACTTTTTAGATGATAAGAGAACCAATCACTCCAACGCCTACTACTAATTGTTTTGATGGTGTCAAAAGCCTTTAACCCTTTAACTTTCACTACAAGAAGGCCTTGTCCAAAAAATCTGAAAATTGTATGGTTTGATACTTAGTGTCCATGGATCCTAAAACTGAAAAAAAAAAATTTTTATCTTTAGTAGTTTTGTGCCGACAGTAGTAATAGTATGCCACCCTCGGCGACAGTTGGACCCACTTCACACCTTGGGTGTTAAGTAGATCATTAATTAATTAACCAATTAATTAATTGGTCGATTAAACAATTAATTAATTGTTTAATCAATCGACTCGTATCAAATAATGTTGCCAAAGGCAATTTAATTTGATACAAATCAATCAGATAGGGACGCGGGATGAATAAATTGTACTATAACAAACGAAATATACAATACAATAGACACTGTGCAATACAATATACAGTACATTTGTATTATTTTTGCCATACAGTAGGTAAAGATAGAATTAAATATAAAGATGCAATCGAGGCCCAAAACATAAATATACCCTCACTCGAAAATAAAATGGCCCCAGTTTAGCCCCGAGTCATCCCTCAATAATCTGTGGCTGCTCGGGCTCTTATTAACCGTATAGCATGACTAACCCATTCATCAATGCGTGAATGGGGCCTGCGTGAATGGGGCCTGCCACAGAGCTTAAATTATTCATACCCACAGCTTCGTTATTATATCAACTCATCCAAGAAATTATAATAAACATCTGGTATGGCAATAGATTATTCTTCTTTCACAACTCCATTCTAACCTCCCTCTATAAAAGCCCCCAGTCACCGCATTCCCATTCATTCTCTAATTTTTATTTTTAAAAGTTTTATTTATTTTCATAAAAGTTTTATTTATTTAAAATTATGTAAAATCATTTATCGAAAACTCATAATATCAATTGACATTGCTATATAATGCCTAGTTATGAAAAATGTTTGGTTTGTAATAAAGAAATGAGACAAGACAATCTATCTCGTCACATGGAAAGACATAGAAAGGATAAACTAATGGATCCATTACCAAAGAAATTTAAAAAATCCGAAGATATTTTTAGTGAAGATGAAAAGAAAAAGAGAGTTGAGCGTGATATATTAAAGATAAAACAGACAACAGAAAATAAATTTCATAAAGTTATGAATATTTTGAAAAGGATACAAAAACAGTTACCCCTAGAAAATGATGAAAATTTGAGTGAGGAAAGTGAAGAAGAAGAGGACGATGAGATGGAGAATGAAAATAGTGAGGGTCAAGATGAAGTTGAAGAGAGTGAAGTTGGGAACGAAGTGAGTGAAGGTCAGGAAGATGACGAAGAAAGTGAAGGTCAGGAAGAGGGTGAAGATAGCGAAGGTCAGGAAGAGAATGAAGAAAGTGAAGAACAGGAAGAGGATGAAGAAAGTGAAGAACAGGAAGAGGATGAAGAAAGTGAAGAACAGGAAGAGGATGAAGAAAGTGAAGAACAGGAAGAGGATGAAGAAAGCGAAGGTCAGAAAGAGGATGAAGAAAGTGAAGGTCATGAAGAGGACGAAGAAAGTGAAGAACAGGAAGACGACGAAGAAAGTGAAGGTCAGGAAAGTGAAGAAGATGATGAAAATGATAATAATAAGGAAATATTGAGACAATTACTTGGAAATAAGAATAAATTGCGGAAAATTATTAAACATTTAGAAGAGAATGGTGAAAATAAAGAAGAGATATTGAGACAAATATTAGGAAACAAAAATCAAATGCGGAAATTTATTAAACAAATGGAAGAAAATGAGGAAAATAGAGAAGAGATATTAAGACAGGTTCTGGGAAATAAAAGTAAATTACTGAAAATTAATGAACAATTGAATAAAATTAAGAAACTGTTGGTTAATGAGGAAGATGAAATTAAAGAAAATCAACCAGCTTTTACTTATTTTCGAAGACCTATGACAACAAACTCTCGTACAGTATTTGCCCGCGCAGGAGGACACTATTGACATTTGTTTGTTTGAGTTCTTTTCATAATAGTATTAAAACTATTTATCCATAACAATTATATTAGTATTAGGACTATTTATCCATAACATTTATATTAGTATTAGGATTACTTATCCCTAATTATTATATTAGTATTATAAATGTATTTGCCAACAATATTTATTACTATTAGGTCTATTTATTCAAGAAATTATATGTTTTTATAATATATTTTGGAAAATTAGTCGACTAAGTCATAATTTTTAAAACTTTAAATAAGGGTGGAGTTATTTTATAAAGTTAAGAAGAGTGAATCAATGGAGGCAACATGAAGTCTAATCTCTTGACATTTACTCGTAAGACCGCACATTAACTCCCAAGGTTGCATACTATCACTATAGCTGGGAGAGTCAAAGCTAGTATACAGAAGTGAGGGAGTGAGTGAGGGAAGTGAGGGAAGTGAGGGAAGTGAGGGAAGTGAGGGAGTGAGTGAGGGAAGTGAGGGAAGTGAGGGAGTGAGTGAGGGAAGTGAGGGAAGTGAGGGAAGTGAGGGAAGTGAGGGAAGTGAGGGAAGTGAGGGAGTGAGTGAGGGAGTGAGTGAGGGAAGTGAGGGAAGTGAGGGAAGTGAGGGAAGTGAGGGAAGTGAGGGAAGTGAGGGAGTGAGTGAGGGAGTGAGTGAGGGAGTGAGGGAAGTGAGGGAAGTGAGGGAAGTGAGGGAAGTGAGGGAGTGAGTGAGGGAAGTGAGGGAAGTGAGGGAAGTGAGGGAAGTGAGGGAAGTGAGGGAAGTGAGGGAAGTGAGGGAAGTGAGGGAGTGAGTGAGGGAGTGAGTGAGGGAAGTGAGGGAAGTGAGGGAAGTGAGGGAAGTGAGGGAAGTGAGGGAAGTGAGGGAAGTGAGGGAAGTGAGGGAGTGAGTGAGGGAGTGAGTGAGGGAGTGAGGGAAGTGAGGGAAGTGAGGGAGTGAGGGAAGTGAGGGAAGTGAGGGAAGTGAGGGAAGTGAGGGAGTGAGTGAGGGAAGTGAGGGAAGTGAGGGAAGTGAGGGAAGTGAGGGAAGTGAGGGAAGTGAGGGAAGTGAGGGAAGTGAGGGAAGTGAGGGAAGTGAGGGAGTGAGTGAGGGAAGTGAGGGAAGTGAGGGAAGTGAGGGAAGTGAGGGAAGTGAGGGAAGTGAGGGAAGTGAGGGAAGTGAGGGAAGTGAGGGAGTGAGTGAGGGAGTGAGTGAGGGAAGTGAGGGAAGTGAGGGAAGTGAGGGAAGTGAGGGAAGTGAGGGAAGTGAGGGAGTGAGTGAGGGAGTGAGTGAGGGAAGTGAGGGAAGTGAGGGAAGTGAGGGAAGTGAGGGAAGTGAGGGAAGTGAGGGAAGTGAGGGAAGTGAGGGAGTGAGTGAGG
>JAUCBJ010007929.1:0-56735 GCA_032718475.1 Nemertoderma westbladi
AAAACTAATTGATCTTAAAACAGATATATAACGGATTACTCAGAATCACAGAAAGTGAAGGTATTTCAATAATGATTTCTTTAATAAATAGAAAGCGCAATAATTTATGGGAAATCCTTATCTAAAACATTTTTAATAGATAGTAGGTCATGGGAAAACATATAAAATGTCCTAAAAATTAATTTCAAACTTGTTATTTTCGGCGGGTCCCGAATTTTGGTGCTAGCTCAAAAATTAAAACAATGTGAATAATTTAAATTGATTGTGTGAACCTGTTTTTCGCGTAATAGGGGTGGGTATTTGTGATCTTGATTTTGATGGAATATATTCGGGTTACTTCAGACATATCAAACTTATATGTTTCGATCCTGGGTGCAAAATTTTGTTCAACACGAAATTTTGAAAAATCATCCAAATATAGTTCAATTGAATGTGCCAACTTATTTCTCCCATTTTACTGGTTTATGGAGGTTCTCAATTCAATGGAATAAAATGCAATAAAATCAAACGAGACATCTTAAACTTATATTTTTCGGAAGTGTGTTCCTCAATTTGGTTCTAGTACCAAATTTTGAAATCCATAAAATTTATTAATTGATTTTGTCATCTTGATACTTCGTTAGACGGGTTTGTAATTCTGAATTCAATGGAATAAGTAAAAATTGCATATAAGAGTTCTCGAACTAGTATATTTCGGCGGTGGGTGAAAGTTTTTGTGCCAGCACCAAATTTTAAGGAAATTGATCAATAGATAGTATCATCTTGTTACCTACTTGTTACTTAATTTTTTTTCTTATTTGAGATTCAGAATACTGAAATATATTATGAACAAACAAAAAATCTGACGTTTCTTTGAAATTTTTTGATTTTAGGTGGGGGGTGTTGGGGGTCAATATGACCCCTCCCGGTATTTGTACTGTACTTTATAGCCCGGTACTAATAGGGTTCGGCAATGTTATACAATTTCAGATTTTCAACTTTTTGAGTAAATCGATATCACTTTTTCTGCTGGCGGACCCCTTTTCTTTTCAACCAACCACTTTTAATTATAGGCGAAAAACGGAATGTAAAACCACGTAACTTCATTATTTGATACTTGGTTGGTAGTGGAATAGCTATGTAAATCATGGCAAAACTTCATTTTTTGTTTTTATCGATTATCTGTGCACCGCAAAGTTAACATAAAGCGTTCGTGAATATTAAATATTTGAAATTCATTTTTATTAGCATCATTATATCGTGATACTCATAATCCAACCTTTCCGTAAAATTGATTGCGAATTCTTTTCCAATAAATGCGAAATATCTTCCTGCTTATTTTGAGAACTTTGTTCCTATTCATATTTTGAGAACTTTGTTCCTATTCATATTTTGAGAACTTTGTTCCTATTCATATTTTGAGAACTTTGTTCCTATTCATATTTTGAGAACATTGTTCCAATAGGGTGCGAACTTTGTTCGAATGTATCTTTTACTAACATTGTTCCAATGCTTATATTTTATTTGCAAACTTTGCTGTAATGCGGTTCGCAAACTTTGTCCCAATAAATCAGTCTGAACTCAGTTCCAATCCTGAATTTGCTAACTTTCCCAATCCTGAATTTGCTAACTTTCCCAATGCTTAATTTGCAAATTTTGTTCCAATTATGGGTGTGAACTTTGTCCCATATAGGGTGCGAACTTTGTTCCATATAGGGTCCGATCGTTGTCCCAATGACCCAATATGGCTCTCTTACAGTTTGCCGTACCACATATATTTATATTCAATATACACCATGTCCCGTAATATACTGTAGTGTCATTTTCTGATGACACGGAACCCCCCCCCCCCCCCAGATTTTTCTACAAATCTTTATCATATTGCTTGAAATTAGAAACACCACTAGTTCCATTCACCGTCGATGACCCCATGAAGCCGGAATTTTCGATTTTGCCTTTAAATTTTTTTTATAAGCGTTTTAAAAAAGTGTCTTTTGCGAAATCGCACCCTCCCTATCGTGGCCATTCTTCACATTAGTGGTAATTTTTTCATATTATTAGAAAGTTTGCGTTGCAAGGATTCAAAATATTTAACAATATCTGAATTTCGTTGAGAAACAACTGAGATATAGGCGTTAAAAGATTGCAAGAATTATCGTTCGCTGCAGGCCATTTATTCTATTTAATAAAAATACACAAAATTCTAGAATGTGTTATTTATTTTATAAAGTACAGTATATCAACATTTACTCTGCATGCACCCTACAGTGGAAAGTAAGACAGGTTGTATTTTCTCGAGGTAATGGTTTCGCGACTCCTCTACCGTATATCCGAATAGCCTGGCAATGAACCTTGGCATCTATGTCGGTTTCGTTAACAACCTCCCCGTCGCAGTTCCAACAGCTAACCTCGTCATCCCTCATAACATCCTCGTCTGTTTTCAGTATCGCAGTATAACTTTCCGCGCGGCGTTCCGCTCTTCTTCTAGCCTGCTAGATTTGGGACTGATTCCCCGTCACTGACCCCGAGACAGCGCCAGAGGGTTTGACCGGATCTGAAGCAGGCGCAGGTGGCGCGGAGAGTCGCGAAAGACAGGCGCACCTTTATGTTCCGCATGGTGGCCGAGTAGGGTTTGTTCCACTTGGCTGAAAGAAAGTCTGCCAGCCTCCTTAGTACCATGCTGTACTCCGTCGCAAGGACACCATCGACAGTCAGTACCAGTAGAGAGAAATGTGCTTGGCGTTGAAGGCATGCATCAAGGTATTTGCGTTTCTTCTCTCGTTCAGCTCCTGACAGAACTGAGGACACTGGCCGAGTTGCATAAGACTACTACTACTAGGATCGGCATGCTGCATTGCAGCTGCATTTTTAAGAATGCTGTGCCGGCTTGTCAACAAAATTGCACCGCCACAACTCCCTATCACCCATGACATTTGCTAGATCATCCGCATCTTCAAGGCCAGTGTCCTTTAAGATGCGTCTCAAGAAAGTCATGGGCTGTCCACCATGCTTATTCACTCCATGAGGCTGCCAAAGTACAAGATTATGCACTGGCTGGTCCTCACGGCGAAAGCAATGTCCTGCAAAGCGGAGGCGATTTTGTTCTAGTGTCAAGCTTGGGGGAACCAATGAGACACCTCCAATGTTATATAGTGTCTGGTTGGAGATGTGTGCATTGTACTTGACACAATGAACCCGGCGTAGCATTCTTGTGAATGTGCCATCCAGAGATTTGGTGTCCTCAGCAGTTAGAGCCCAGCATGGACTCCCGTAGAGGAGTACTGGAACTACTGCTGCTCTAAATAATCGGACCTTAAGTTTCCGATTAATTCTCGGCGACTTCCAAATCCTGGAAAGCCTATTCAAGGCTGCCCATGCCTTTCCCTTACGTATTCGAAGGTCCTCACCTGACTTCCGGATCCATGATCCCAGGTAACAGAAGTCGTCCACATGCTCAAGCATACCATCCTTTGAGCTTATGCTCATCCGATCAGAGACTTGCTGAGGACTTTCAAAGTTAACGGTCAGAATTTTGGTCTTTCTGGAGTTAATAAAAAGACCAACACTAGAAGCAGCATGTTCTAATGAGCTGAGGAGCCGTTGGGCTCCCTCTAATGATTCTGAGAGTACTCCTAAGTCATCAGCAAAGTCTAGATCAGTTAGGTACTTGGCAGGATTTCCTCGACTTCTGGAGCCAGTAGGTGGAGTTATCATCACCCCATCATCATTATGATGATCTAAGGACATGCGTAGAACATAGTCAACCACAATAATGAACAAGAATGGTGCAAGTGTGTCTCCTTGGAGGACGCCCCATAACACTTCAAATGGTTCTGTGTCACCGTCAACAGTAGACACAAATGTTGTCGAACCATCGTATACTGATCTGATTGCTGCAATAATTTCATCAGGAATCCCATATAATGAAAGTATGCTGAACATACGTGAGCGAGAGACTGAATCAAAGGCCTTGAAGAAGTCAACAAAGATAACAGCCAGATGCCTGTCTTTCTTTTTTGATAATTCTTCAATTATCCTTCTAAGTGCCAAAATGGGCTCCATGGTCCCACGACCTTTACGGAACCCATTCTGATTTCCACGGAGCAGTCTCTCAATGGGATCCCTGATGCGATTTAATAGAATCCTATTGTATAGCTTTGCAGCAATCGAGATCAATGAGATTCCCCGAAAAGAACCATAGAGTGTTAGGTTGCCCTTCTTGGGAACTGGCACCAACTTATTTGTTTTCATTTCTTGTGGGACTCTTGTTGTTCGGTACATGTCTACTATGATGGGATAGATGAGCTTTAAACACTCAGGTATTTTAAAGACCTCAGGGGGAACACCATCTACTCCACTGGCACGATTGGTCTTAATGCTCTTTGCAGCAGCCTTCACTTCTGCAAAGGAGATATCGCCAATGGGAATATCTGGGAGTACAGACTCAGACACTTTTACTTCTATAAAGTTATCAGGCAATACCCTGTCATTATTGAGGAGCTTTTCAAAGTGGGCTTTCCAACCATTGAGGCGATCGGCTGGTGATTCAGCCTTAACCTTGGTGGTTGGTTGGCTTTTCCGCCCAGTAAGCAGATTGATTGATTTCCATGCCTGGGATGATTGCCTGCTGTCGTCAGCATCATTGATGGCATCAACCTGTTGGTTTATTAGCTCCTGTAGATTAACAGAGTACTGCCTGTTCAGGGACCTAGATGCAGCCTTAACTGCATTCTTGGCCGCTGTAGTCTGTTTGAGTCGGGACTCTTTCTGCGCCTTATGAAGGTCATTTCGGCACTTCTGAATTTTGTTGTCAGTCCAGGGGGCCCTTTTCCTGTTTCGAGGGTATACAGGAACTGTTTCTGCAGCTGCTAACTTAACTGCTTCTGTAAAGGCAGTATAGCCCTCACAGTGATCTGCCGCCTCAGAGGCAAGAGCCTCATACCTGTTGCTCAGCTGTAGTGTGAAGCTGGATCTCACACTTGGCTGTTGCAACAGAGAGGACCAGTCATGCCGCGGCAAGGCAGATTTCGTTGTTCTGCTAGCACGCAGACTAAGTCTTACCTTGGCCACAATAAGGCGGTGATCACTGGAGAAGGGTCGAAGTGTAAATGCATTACAGTCTTGTATAGAGCTCCTGTATTTCCTACGAAACAGAATATGGTCTATCTGGGACTTGTGACCACTGGGTCCACTATGAGTCCATAGCTTTCCAGTTCGCTTCTTGAACTGGGTTCCAGCCGAAAACAATCCATTTCCAGAGATAAAATCCTGAAGATGGACAGAATTTCGGTTAACACTATTGCTATAGACCCAGGGCGATGTAGGTGATTGATGCAGACTTGCATTAAAGTCTCCCAGGAATGTTAAGAATGCATGCTGATCCACTCCATCAGTAGCTGCTTGTAGATTGTGGTAGAAATTTTCCACCTCCTCTACAGGGGCAACACTAGTTGGAGAGTAGCACACAATCAGAACCACCTTAGGAAACTTCTTAGCCAGTCTTCCAGAACATGAGAAGTGGCAACGGATGATGCGGTTAGAGATTTGGTCTATTTTGTCCAATGCTGCATGTGCAGTTGGATTCATCAATAGACCAATTCCACCATTGCCACTATCATCTGCTGACGCGAGGGCGAGTCGCCAACCGCCCCCCATGTCCTTAATCAGAACCTCATCAGTCTGTCCAGTCTGCATTCGGTGCTCTTGAACACCCACTGCGCTAAGAGAAAGCTTATCTGCCAAGGCAGTCAGCTCACCTTGTCGCATTGGGGACCCGAGTGTTAGGGTGTTTACTGAGGCTAGTCTAGTGACTTGCCTCAGATTCACCAATGGCTTTGTTGGTCGGGGTGGAACATGAGAGTAGCCTCCAACTCCAGAATCCCTCTCCCCATCACAATCTGGCCTCCCTGGTGACCCAGGGTTTGGGCCAGAAAGGTCATCAGGAAAGGGACTCAAAGAATTGTTGGCTGCTCTCTCTCCAGTAGGGGGTGAGACAGGCAGCCGGTCAGGAGTTAACTGACGCCTGTGAGGCCGATTGTGTCCGGTAATTCCACTGGCCTCTAGTGGCCGGACCTCCGCATTGCTAATGTAATCCATAGTGGGGGTTGGGGGTGCTTTTTTGCCGAGTCAGCTCTCGGGGCAAATACCGCACCCTGGTTTGCCATTCCACAGGGTGGGTGTCGCAATGGAGTCAGATATGAGGCCCATCACCCATATCTACTCTGGCGCACATGACCCACCATTGGCTGTTGCAGCTCATCTGCTGGGTCATGCCCTGTACCCTTGCTGCCAGGTGCAGGTCGCAGTGAAGTGCTCTCAGAGTGGACATGAGAACACTCTACTCCTGACCAGCCATTGGTAGATCACCATCTGCCTGGTCAGGCCATATACCCCTGCAGCCAAGTATATGGGTCCTTAATCCAGGACCAAGGGCGTCCTTATCCCAGAACGAAGGGGGTCCTAGTTACAGGACCAGATTTGCCCTAGTAAGAGGGTCTATGCAGCTACAGGTGGCACCTCCTTTATGCTGCATGGAGGTGGCAAGTTTTCTTGATCAATGACCTAGAATACCTGACCTGACAAACAATAAGAAGGAGTGTCTGAGTCAATGACTCGAATATTGAATAACGCTCTTCATTGAGGCTGCTAGAATCCCCGAACTGAAAGGTCTCCACGAAGTCCCTCCCTGTGTTGCTCCTCGCCACTCTCTCTGATTATGGGCTCCCGTTGAACTGCTGTTCCAGGGAAAGTGAGTCGCGAACAGTTCCCCCTGCGCATCCCGTACTTCGTTATGTCTCAGGGTGACCAGCCCACCTAGTTTACATTCGAGAGCATGTGTTAATGTGAATGCTCCTCCACAACCATCAAAGACATACCTTAATGCGACCATACCTTAATGATAGCCCATCCCGAAATTCGTTCGCTGAAAGATCGAACTGATTGACAGCTAGGGGAGTTACTGTGAGCCATGCTGCAGTTTTGGAATTGACTGCTCGATCAATAGCTCGATGACGGGTTTGAGAGAACTCATCCTTCAGCCTCACAGTTGTAGCCTCACAGTTAGCATCTACTTCAGATCTGTGATTTTTTCTGGCTAGCTGGACATTTCTTGAATGCTGATGCAAGTCTAAAGTAATCCCCTGCTTGATTGCAGAACATGCAGTTTCGGTTGCAGCCCTTGATGTAATGTAAGCAGCATTTGCAATATTGCACGGGTTTGTGATGGAACTTATTTTATAATTGGTTGGCAACAGCGGTATTCCTATCCAATATCTATATTTATAAAATTAACGTTAATTATATTGCGTAGCTATTCATACTTAAACAAAATGTTCCAGAACATTGTGTATTTATTAAATAGAATAAATGGCCTTCAGCTAACAATACTTCTTGAAATCTTTGAACGCCTATATCTCAGTTGTTTCTCAACGAAATTCAGATATTGTTACATATTTCGAATCCTTGCAAGGCAAGCTTTTTAATTATATGAATTCACGATACGGAGGATGCGATTTCGCAAAAGACACTTTTTTTAAAACGCTTATAAAAAAAAATTTAAAGGCAAAATTGAAAATTCCGGCTTCATGGGGTCATCGACGGTGATTGGAACTAGGGGTGTTTCTAATTTCAAGCAATATGATAAAGATTTGTAGAAAAATCTGGGGGGGTCTGTGTCATCAGAAAATGACACTATATTACGGGTCATGGTGTAATTATATTCCGATTGTAATATACTCTATGGGTACAATTACATCTTGTTACGTTTAAATTTTTTATACTAGCTAGTTTTTGTTTCATTTTTTTTAATGTTTCTAGAACAAATTATCTATTCATTTAATATAAAAATGTTGTCTTAGAACAAATCTTTTTTGTTCTAGAACAAAAAATAAAAAGCACTAGCTAATGGGTTAATTTTTTTAATTTTTTATTGTATGTTATCTTTATATAAATTTTGTATACTAGCTAGTTTTTGTTAATTTTTTTTGTTCTAGAACATATTATCTATTCATTTAATATAAAAATTATTTTGTTCTAGAACAAATATTTTAAGATCATTTCATTATATCAAAGAATTGCTATAATGGAACGGCAAAGTGTAAAGGCCATGATACACCACAGTAGCGGCGAGCGGCCCCGGCGAGCGGTCACATTTTAAAAATAGAACACATTATTTTCTATTACTTTTACTATTACTTCTATAGAAATGATAGATATACGCACTTATCTTTCACGATTATTTTCTATGGGTGATGATACACCACAACATGCCGCTGCCGATCGCCGCTCCTCTAGTGCATCATACCAAAAGTCGCCGCTCACATCGGCCGCTCGCCGCGGCCGCACGCCGCTCGCCGCGGCCGCACGCCGCTCGCCGCTCCTGTGGTGTATCATGGCCTTAACAGTTCCCGCAATATATAAATATTAATTTCAATATTCTAGTCTAGCACTTTAGATTAGTGTACGAGGCGAGAAGTATGGTATAGAGAATAGTAAGGTGGAATCTGTGTTTCAAAATATTTTGGATTTTGATCGTTCGAGTGGTTTTAGATTTGATTTCTCACGTGTCCAGGTTCCCGGCTCCAGGTCACATTAATAACATTAATAAAACAAGGATGTAATCGGCATTAAATATAATCAATAAAACATATAATTAACATTTTATATGGTTATACTGTACTAGAAAGGCATTTCCTAAAGGAAATGCAACCACGAAGCTAAGGAAAATTAAACAAACGGCCACACTTTGGTTCGTTGCTTAACATAGCCTAGTTTAGTAGCATTTTCCAATATAATTAACTTATATTCCCATGGAAACTACAGTTTTCTGGAACTGTTGGTTTAACCTTTGAAAAAAGATTTAGTCCAGATTGTGGTTCAGATAACATATATACCGAGTTTCAGAAAATATTGTAGTTTATGTCCAAATTACCGATTTTCTATGAAAATGCATCGGTTTGTTTGCAGTGGTTGTCAGGGAAACTGAAAAATAGAACAATGTAATTCGGATGCAGAATAAGTCATATAGTGGGGGTAGGTGTTGGTCCCAAGTCATAATACTATTAACTTGTGCTTCAAATTATCATTTTATAAATTTTAACATCTGTATAGTCTTGTTGCTATGGTAGCTGGATTTTCAAATTAACCTCGAACGGTTTGTATATGGACCTTATAGATGAGTTGCAAAACCCCAAGTTTATATATATTACAGTTTTGCTCCGAATAGAGTTATGAATATAGACTTGAATAATATAGACTTTAATAAACTACAGTTTCCATGGTAACTAGATATTTCTGGGATGTTTTGAGTTTCACTAAAAATTCGAACTAGTGGTCCAGATAACACATATCCAGTTTCGTAAAATTTTATCGTGAAGTCTATGTCCAAATGAGTTATTTTCGTATAAAAACATCTGTTTTCAGCGGTTGTCATGGTAACTGCAAAATTAAACAATGAAATTCGGACGCAGAATAACTCATATAGTGGGGGTAGGGGTTGGTCCCAAGACATAACACCTTCTCCTTAGGCTTCAAATTAACATTTTGTAAATTTTAACATCTGTCTAGCCCAGTTGCCAAGGCAACTGGATTTTCTATTGAACCTCAGTCGGCTCTGCTATGGACCTTATAGTTGAGTTGAGAAACTCCAAGTATATATGTATTATAGTTTTCCTACAAATAGAGTTATAAATATTGACTTGAAATACATAGACTTTTTTCTAAGTCCGTTGCCATGGAAACCAGATTTTTCCTGGATATGAGACCCAGCCCAAAAGATGCGCCTCGACGAGTAGTATATACATGCAAAATTTCAGGGTACTTTTAAAGGCTAGTTTTTTCTGGAGTCAAAAAAAACTAATCTGCTCCATACAAGTAAAATAGCCCACTATGAATAGACCATCTCAGCTAAGGAAAATCTTTCTTAGCGAAAGTAGTTGATTTTCCTTAGCTTCGTGGAACTGTACAGTTTCCTTATATTATACGAGAAAGGCATTTCCTAAAGGAAATGCAACCACGAAGCTAAGGAAAATTAAACAAACGGCCACACTTTGGTTCGTTGCTTAGCCTCGTTTAGTAGCAATTGTCAATAATTAACTTCTATTCTCATGGAAACTAGAGTTCTCTGAAACTGTTGCTTTAACCTTTGAAAAAAATTCAGTAGAGATTGTGGTTCAGATAACACATACTGTAGTGAAATCAACTGTCTGACAGTCCAGAAATCAGCAGTCTCACAGTTTGAAGAAATACATACATAAAAAGTCATTAAAAAGACAATAAAAGTCATTAAAAGGACAACAAAAGTCATTATGCATAATTCGTAAAAAAAAATGACAAAAAAAGTCAAATAAAAGGACATAAAAAATCACTGCCACTTTATATTTAGAAACCGGACCGGTACTACTAGGCCTACATGAATTCAATTTATGAATAAACATTGTTAGTTTTGAGAATTATCATGTACTTTTTTTTTTAGGTGGGGTGGTTAGTGATCCTTAAAAACGTATTAGCAATACCGTGAGGATTGGAAACTCAGTAATGATAACTGTATATTATTTCATTCATAGTATTATATTAATAATTGCACGAAATGGTATTGGTATTATTATAATGGTATTTATATTTGAATGATAGCACAGCTAGGCAATAACACTGTTAGTGGAGCATGTTATTAATTATAAGCAAATGAAGACTCCTAGCGAGAAAAGTATGCCGTCTGAAAAAAATTATGGGTCTATTTTCTTTCCATCAATTTCATTTGTTTTAAACCCGTAACAATTAAATTCTTAAAAAAACAGAATATATATATATAATAATAAAATAAATATATATATAATAATATAACAGAGGAAGAGCCCCCCACCCACCCACCCACCATACCTGCAATGCTAATAGGATTAAAGACAATGTCGCACGAACGTGTTCTCACTGATTCTTTGTGAGACTGGAGATCTGACCCGAAGGCCCCACGAACGTGTTCTCACTGGTTCTTTGTGAGACTGGAGATCTGACCCGAAGGCCCCACGAACGTGTTCTCACTGGTTCTTTGTGGGACGGGAGATCTGACCTGCGCGAAGGCCCCACAAACGTGTTTTCACTGGTTCTTTGTGAGACTGGAGATCTGACCCGCTGCGTGAAGGCCCCACGAACGTGTTCTCACTGGTTCTTTGTGAGACTGGAGATCTGACCCGAAGGCCCCACGAACGTGTTCTCACTGGTTCTTTGTGGGACGGGAGATCTGACCTGCGCGAAGGCCCCACAAACGTGTTCTCACTGGTTCTTTGTGAGACTGGAGATCTGACCCGCTGCGTGAAGGCCCCACGAACGTGTTCTCACTGGTTCTTTGTGGGACGGGAGATC
Organism: Nemertoderma westbladi; assembly: GCA_032718475.1. Taxonomy (NCBI): domain Eukaryota; kingdom Metazoa; phylum Xenacoelomorpha; order Nemertodermatida; family Nemertodermatidae; genus Nemertoderma; species Nemertoderma westbladi. Next base: position 11,335 of record JAUCBJ010007929.1, read on the forward strand.
TGACCTGCGTGAAGGCCCCACGAATGTGTTCTCACTGGTTCTTTGTAAGACTGGAGATCTGACCTGCACGAAGGCCCCACGAACGTGTTCTCACTGGTTCTTTGTGGGACGGGAGATCTGACCATTTCCAAGGCATTTCCTAAAGGAAATGCAACCACGAAGCTAAGGAAAATTAAACAAACGGCCACACTTTGGTTCGTTGCTTAACATAGCCTAGTTTAGTAGCATTTTCCAATATAATTAACTTATATTCCCATGGAAACTACAGTTTTCTGGAACTGTTGGTTTAACCTTTGAAAAAAGATTTAGTCCAGATTGTGGTTCAGATAACATATATACCGAGTTTCAGAAAATATTGTAGTTTATGTCCAAATTACCGATTTTCTATGAAAATGCATCGGTTTGTTTGCAGTGGTTGTCAGGGAAACTGAAAAATAGAACAATGTAATTCGGATGCAGAATAAGTCATATAGTGGGGGTAGGTGTTGGTCCCAAGTCATAATACTATTAACTTGTGCTTCAAATTATCATTTTATAAATTTTAACATCTGTATAGTCTTGTTGCTATGGTAGCTGGATTTTCAAATTAACCTCGAACGGTTTGTATATGGACCTTATAGATGAGTTGCAAAACCCCAAGTTTATATATATTACAGTTTTGCTCCGAATAGAGTTATGAATATAGACTTGAATAATATAGACTTTAATAAACTACAGTTACCATGGTAACTAGATATTTCTGGGATGTTTTGAGTTTCACTAAAAGTTCGAACTAGTGGTCCAGATAACACATATCCAGTTTCGTAAAATTTTATCGTGAAGTCTATGTCCAAATGAGTTATTTTCGTATAAAAACATCTGTTTTCAGCGGTTGTCATGGTAACTGCAAAATTAAACAATGAAATTCGGACGCAGAATAACTCATATAGTGGGGGTAGGGGTTGGTCCCAAGACATAACACCTTCTCCTTAGGCTTCAAATTAACATTTTGTAAATTTTAACATCTGTCTAGCCCAGTTGCCAAGGCAACTGGATTTTCTATTGAACCTCAGTCGGCTCTGCTATGGACCTTATAGTTGAGTTGAGAAACCCCAAGTATATATGTATTATAGTTTTCCTACAAATAGAGTTATAAATATTGACTTGAAATACATAGACTTTTTTCTAAGTCCGTTGCCATGGAAACCAGATTTTTCCTGGATATGAGACCCAGCCCAAAAGATGCGCCTCGACGAGTAGTATATACATGCAAAATTTCAGGGTACTTTTAAAGGCTAGTTTTTTCATGGAGTCAAAAAAAACCAAATCTGCCCCATACAAGTAAAATAGCCCACTATGAATAGACCATCTCAGCTAAGGAAAATCTTTCTTAGCGAAAGTAGTTGATTTTCCTTAGCTTCGTGGATGACGTCCTTATATTACGAGAAAGGCATTTCCTAAAGGAAATGCAACCACGAAGCTAAGGAAAATTAAACAAACGGCCACACTTTGGTTCGTTGCTTAGCCTCGTTTAGTAGCAATTGTCAATAATTAACTTCTATTCCCATGGAAACTAGAGTTCTCTGGAACTGTTGCTTTAACCTTTGAAAAAAAATTCAGTACAGATTGTGGTTCAGATAACACATATACTGAGTTTCAGAAAATATTGTAGTTTATGTCCAAATTACCGATTTTCTATCAAAATGCATCTGTTTGCAGTGGTTGTCATGGAAACTGGAAAATAGAACAATGTAATTCGGATGCAGAATAAGTCATATAGTGGGGGTAGGGGTTAGTCCCAAGTCATAATACTATTAACTTGTGCTTCAAATTATCATTTTATAAATTTTAACATCTGTTTAGACTTGTTGCTATGGTAACTGTATTTTCTAATTAACCTCAAACGGCTTGGATATGGATCTTATAGATGAGTTGCAAAACCCCAAGTTTATATATATTACAGTTTTGCTACAAATAGAGTTATCAATATAGATTTGAATGATATAGAGTTTAATAAACTACAGTTACCATGGTAACTAAATTTCTGGAATAATTTAAGTTTCACTAAAAGTTCCAACTAGTGGTCCAGATAACACATACCCAGTTTTGTAAAATTTTATCGTGAAGTCTATGTCCAAATGAATAAGTTTTGAATAAAAACATCTGTTTTCAGCGGTTGTCATGGTAACTGAAAAATAGAACAATGTAATTCGAGATGCAGAATAAGTTATATAGTGGGGGTAGGGGTTGGTCCCAAGTCATAACACCTTGCCCTTAGGCCTCAAATTAACATTTTATAAATTTTAACATCTGTTTATCCCGGTTGCCAAGGTAACTGGATTTTCTATTTAGCCTCAATCGGATCTGCTATGGACCTTATAGTTGTGTTGCGAAACCCCAAGTTTATATCTATTATAGTTTTCCTACAAATAGAGTTATAAATATTGACTTTGTAATATTGTGGGTTTGTTCAGAAGTGGAAAAAATGGGAGCGCGTCACCGGGGGTTGAACCAGCGCTATACGCACGTTTCGGCCTAACAGGCCTCATCAGTAGCGCTAACCAGCTCAGCCACTAGCCCCTGACACTCGCAGTCCCACCTAATCCACTTCTATTGAACGGGCAGTCTTAAGTTGCAAATATTCTATCTCTAACAGCGGACCTAACGGCCTCAAGTATGCTAGAGTGAAACAGGAGGGAAGTACAAATAAATAAATATTCAGCTCGGTATTGCTGCCAGGTGATATTAATTAAATAAATTGGAGATGAGCTGTTGCAACTGTAATTAAAGGTGTAATATTATGGGTTTGTTCAGAAGTGGAAAAAATGGGAGCGCGTCACCGGGGGTTGAACCAGCGCTATACGCACGTTTCGGCCTAACAGGCCTCATCAGTAGCGCTAACCAGCTCAGCCACTAGCCCCTGACACTCGCAGTCCCACCTAATCCACTTCTATTGAACGGGCAGTCTTAAGTTGCAAATATTCTATCTCTAACAGCGGACCTAACGGCCTCAAGTATGCTAGAGTGAAACAGGAGGGAAGTACAAATAAATAAATATTCAGCTCGGTATTGCTGCCAGGTGATATTAATTAAATAAATTGGAGATGAGCTGTTGCAACTGTAATTAAAGGTGTAATATTATGGGTTTGTTCAGAAGTGGAAAAAATGGGAGCGCGTCACCGGGGGTTGAACCAGCGCTATACGCACGTTTCGGCCTAACAGGCCTCATCAGTAGCGCTAACCAGCTCAGCCACTAGCCCCTGACACTCGCAGTCCCACCTAATCCACTTCTATTGAACGGGCAGTCTTAAGTTGCAAATATTCTATCTCTAACAGCGGACCTAACGGCCTCAAGTATGCTAGAGTGAAACAGGAGGGAAGTACAAATAAATAAATATTCAGCTCGGTATTGCTGCCAGGTGATATTAATTAAATAAATTGGAGATGAGCTGTTGCAACTGTAATTAAAGGTGTAATATTATGGGTTTGTTCAGAAGTGGAAAAAATGGGAGCGCGTCACCGGGGGTTGAACCAGCGCTATACGCACGTTTCGGCCTAACAGGCCTCATCAGTAGCGCTAACCAGCTCAGCCACTAGCCCCTGACACTCGCAGTCCCACCTAATCCACTTCTATTGAACGGGCAGTCTTAAGTTGCAAATATTCTATCTCTAACAGCGGACCTAACGGCCTCAAGTATGCTAGAGTGAAACAGGAGGGAAGTACAAATAAATAAATATTCAGCTCGGTATTGCTGCCAGGTGATATTAATTAAATAAATTGGAGATGAGCTGTTGCAACTGTAATTAAAGGTGTAATATTATGGGTTTGTTCAGAAGTGGAAAAAATGGGAGCGCGTCACCGGGGGTTGAACCAGCGCTATACGCACGTTTCGGCCTAACAGGCCTCATCAGTAGCGCTAACCAGCTCAGCCACTAGCCCCTGACACTCGCAGTCCCACCTAATCCACTTCTATTGAACGGGCAGTCTTAAGTTGCAAATATTCTATCTCTAACAGCGGACCTAACGGCCTCAAGTATGCTAGAGTGAAACAGGAGGGAAGTACAAATAAATAAATATTCAGCTCGGTATTGCTGCCAGGTGATATTAATTAAATAAATTGGAGATGAGCTGTTGCAACTGTAATTAAAGGTGTAATATTATGGGTTTGTTCAGAAGTGGAAAAAATGGGAGCGCGTCACCGGGGGTTGAACCAGCGCTATACGCACGTTTCGGCCTAACAGGCCTCATCAGTAGCGCTAACCAGCTCAGCCACTAGCCCCTGACACTCGCAGTCCCACCTAATCCACTTCTATTGAACGGGCAGTCTTAAGTTGCAAATATTCTATCTCTAACAGCGGACCTAACGGCCTCAAGTATGCTAGAGTGAAACAGGAGGGAAGTACTTCCCCGTGTTCCTTTTGAACTCGAGTACGTTTTCTTTTCGCATTTTCTAATGCGAATTTCGTCTCTTTTGATATTGCTGGTCGTAGTACTCTTGTTATTGCATGTCGCATAGCCGAATTCGGCGATAGACCTTCGTTGCGCTTGCTGCTGGTAGGAGTTTGAACTTGAATATATGTCATCGGTGGTTCTTGTCGTAAAGGCGATGTTATTGGTTGATAATCCAAATGGTCATCACTTTGATTAGGCCTATCCAATAACACTATCTCTTGCAGTGAAAGCGAAGTCATTGGATCAGATCCTGAAGAGACAGCACATTCGGTATCATTAAGTATTTCAAGTTCCTCTATGTCGCATATACTGCCTGTACTTGTAGCAATCGGTGTAGAAGTGGTCGGCATGGAAACGGATTCGGAGTCAGGTGTATTAGAGACTGTATGCCTAGTGGGGGTTGATTCTTCAATTATTGGTTCCAATTCCAAGTCAATTTTGCCTTTTGGAATTGCGTCACGATTCACCGGGTATAATCCACACTTGCGAAATCCACTTATAATATGATCTGGCTTTGCGAGAAATGCTCGATTAAATAGTTGATTTAATAATGTGGGAAATATTTGTTTCTTAACTGTAGATTGACGACTCTCCCTGTAGAAGTTTCCCAGAATCTTGCGCCACTCTTTTTTGGTGGGGCCATAAACTGCCACATCTAATGGCTGAAGCGCACTACTGGTATGAGGTGGTAATGCTATAATATGAATTTCATTTTCAATTGCACTAAGTGAGACCTCGTAAGATATGTGGGACCCATGGCCATCATAAAACACTATAAGCGGTTTTGGGATTCTCTTGACCTGCTCAATAAACTTTGAACAAAACCATGTTTCGAAACTATGCGGCTCCATCCAGCCACTTTCCGTTAGGTTGTACGATGTCCCCTTTGGTCCCCCCTCTAACCAACTAGCAACCATACCGCCCTTCCTTCCTGACCCCACACCTGTTTTGCCCTTATACACAACATAAGGGGATAAGTAGGTCCCAGATGCATTGCCACCAAACAATACCGAAAATGACGTCTTTCCTTCATTAGGGACCAGATACTGCGCATCGGTCGTGCCACGTCTATAAAAACATTTTGATGCCTTGGGATCACAGCTTGGACCGATTTCGTCTAAATTGAAGAATCTATTTGGATATTCAGCAATATCCAATTTCTTGACAAAGTCTTCCACAAGCGTAAAAAACTGATCCAAAACAGTGCTGTTCAGCCCCCTTGCACGGGCTATTGTTATATATTCGGGTTTCCTCTTACTTAGTTCCTTCTGATGTCTCCTCTCGAACAAACGAAGCCACGAATATCCAGGAACATTGTTCTTGAAGCGCGTTTCCTGTCCTGTCCTATCGAGGTATGTTTTCACCACATGAGTAACTTGGTCTCGAGTAAGGGGCCAGCCACAATCACCAAGATATAGTAACGCAGATACTAAATATCTCTCAGAATCAGCGGATATCACTGGTGGGGACCCCCTTCCAAAATGTTTCTCACGTCCCTTCTTCATTGGGCGCTTCAAAGAACCCTTGAAATCGTTACGTAGCCACTGGCTAATGGTGCTTTTTGGCACCTTAAACTCTTTTGAAATATCTCGTATCGACCTGCGCTCCCGCTGCCCAAGACTTTTGGAATCCTTGTATGCCTTTATAGCGGCCATCAAGTCTGCCTCTGAGTATTTATTGATAGTTTTTCGCTTATAGTTGAGAACCATTATTACCGGTTAATATGTCATAAGAAATAACACCATAGCATATAATAATATAAGTAGGCTTATAGGTAAGGTGGGCCTAATCTAATACTACAAAAAACAGCAGTTTACTATTAAAATACTGAAATATGTAATGGAGTACTGGTTTTGCAGTAAATGCGGTCTGTTAGGCCTATTAGCATATCTAATCTATCAACTTAACGTTAGCTTTACAGTTAGCACCAGTACCTATATATCTGCTTTGAAAAATATCAATATTGTCCGGAATTTGAATATGAAACGTAATAGGAAACATAGTAATTGTCCATAATTTGAACACCCTGTCCGGAATTGCCTGGTGGCCGGAATTTGGCTAGTTAACCCTACTCGATATGATTAGAAATGAAAAAACCTGCAAAAAATGTCGAAAGAACAAAGGTACGAATCCTTGCAAAGATTGTGGAACAGAATTATGCCAAAACTGCGAATATTTCCACGTTTGTGATGTTATTCCCCATAGTTTGTCTGCGTCAGGTGAACCAACGGGATGTGGCCTTGATGAAATCGATCTGGAAAAACAGGGCGCTGTTGGTGGATCTAAAGAACCGGATCCCGATCTATGCCGAATCCACGGTCTAAACAAACGCCATTATTGCAAGAACTGCGAATGTATTGTTTGCCACCAATGTCATTATATTGATGATGTTTCTAAAGATCACGAGGTTTCGCATGCCGCTGAAGTCTGCCACTTCTTCAGAAGAAACTTAGTAGAAGGTCCGTGGAAGTTGAGATCGCAATTTGAGACTAAACTAATAGTGTTGGAAGGAATTCTAGAGGATTTGGACGACGTCACTAAAGTTTCCACTGACGATATCCGGAAACACTTCAAATATTTATTCAACGAATTAAAATCCGCTGAAAAAAATATATTAAGAGAAGTTGGAGATTTAAAGACCAAAACTGCAGGTCAAATATCATCCGCAAAAGAAAATCTCACTAATATCGAAATTCCCGTAGATAACGAATATTACAAGAAGATAAATAATTCCCAGTTAATCAAAGAAATACCGGAAGCCAAGAAGATCATAAAGAAATACAAAGAAATCGAGCAGCGGATCTCTGAGGTTGAACTTGTTGTAGTACCGGAAATACGTTTCGTTCCGGTTGAGTTACCGCCGAAGGGACTGGAAGGGATTACTGGTCGCGTTGAAATAATGAATGGTGGCGAAGGAATAGAGAATGTAGTGGGACCTGTAGAAGAGAATGTAGTGGGACCTGTAGAAGAGAATGTATTGGGACCTGTAGAAGAGAATGTAGTGGGACCTGTAGAAGAGAATGTAGTGGGACCTGTAGAAGAGAAGGTAGTGGGACCTGTAGAAGAGAATGTAGTGGGACCTGTAGAAGAGAAGGTAGTGGGACCTGTAGAAGAGAATGTAGTGGGACCTGTAGAAGAGAAGGTAGTGGGACCTGTAGAAGAGAATGTAGTGGGACCTGTAGGACTGGAGGTGGGAAAACTATTTGACCTTCGCCAATACAAGAAAGTTTTATTTGAAGAAGCAATGCTAACAGAAACATGTCGGATTGACTGCGGGAGGTTGGGAATCCATGAAGTGGGAGTTATTGGTGGTGATCGTATCGGAACCTTGGGGATATCTGATTCGGTAACCAATCAAATTTGGTTCTACAGAGTTAATGACGACGATTCTTTGACTCTACAACAGGAGAACCCGGTATATGTACAATCTGACTGCAGTGCCATAAAGAAACAGATTCAATTCTTAGGAAGTTATTTCGACAGAGTCTGGATTGCGGCAACGGATCTGTGCATTTTTGTTATAGATTTGAACAAAGATGAAGTCAAACATTTATGTCTGTTTAATGAGAGATTCCGAGATCAAGAGATAGGGTCTATTGTAGGCGTCTATGCATATTGGGGGCCATTTATTCTAACTAGAAACAACTACGTAATACAATTGGACCAACGCTATTGTTCTATTGCTCGGATATTCCAGGTCAATAAACCTGGAAAACTAATTACTACCGATATCAGAAATCGGGTGCCCTTAACCGTCGGACTATTCCAACCCGAGGAAAATAAATTATCCATCTATATCTATCCGTCTCCTGGTTACGACCCCAACATTCCCCTCGTAGTTGATAGAACGCTATCCGTTCTGGATTGCGGTAAAGCTGTTCCTATTATGGGACTGGGACAGCTGCGGAAGCGAGATGGAGGGTCGTATTTATTAGTTCCTCTTGAAGAGAACGATAAACATAATATCGGCGTTTATAAAGACGAAAGCGACGCCAGCGGAGTATCCCGATTGGGCGCCATACCGGTAGACGGGTTCGCTGGGATGGTGATATTGTTTGAAAATTCTTATACTAATGGATTATTTCTGTGCGAAACTGGTACCAACAGTTTACTTTATATTAATATAAATTAATCTTTAAGACTAACTGGATACGTCCGTCTGTTAAGAGTGTCCAATAATTTTTTTTTGTATTTGTATTATTTTTTATGCCCAATATTTGAGGTAACCGGAAATTTCATGAACACTTCACTGAAAAAAATATAATTTTTCCTGCAAAAATTGATTCGACTACAAATAAATTTAATTGTTCCAAAAATCAGGGACAGGATACGATACGAATGTAATTTTGAAAAAATACGATACGATACGAAAAATCCAACATACGATTCGAAATACGAAAAAAGTTTCGTATTTTTTTCGTATCGTATTTTATTTAAGTGTTGATAAAAAATATATGTATTTTTTTTATACTTAGAAAATAATATTAAAAATATCTATTTAATATGCAAATATTTTTTATTTCAATGTTCCAGTATGCTTGTGTAGTTGTATTGGTTACATGCATAAAGACGTCATGCTAATTAGTAGTGGTAGGTCTTACCATATTACCTTGCGGCCATTTCTTTATTCTCTCACTATACAATGCTTTATCATAACATGCCCTGTTAGATGCGATTAGAGTTCTCCTCACACGTTTATTTAAACTTAGAATATCCTTTAGTGGTCTTTTTATCATTATTCTACAGTTAATTTATTATAATGTGTTTAACGATGCTGTCTTACACATTTTATTGACCTAATAAAACTCTAACCGGTAACTTAATTTATTAACCAATTTTGAAAAAAACCCTAAATAAATAAGTGGTGTGATCTCTGGCTTTACTGTTGAAAACATTAATATTTACAAAATAATAAGATACGAAAATACGATACGGAATACGAAAAGTATTTATTCGTATTTACCGGTACGATACAAAGTCAATTTTTATGATACGATACGAATAAAATACTGCGATACGAAATACGAAAATCCGTTTTCGTATCGTATCGTATCCTCTCCCTGCCAAAAGTAATATTCAACCCCTAAAACAATTGTTCCAGCAGTAAATTCAAAACTAATTAACCGAATAACCGTGCTACAATTTTTAAATAACAAACCCCCAAAATAAATATATATGTTCTCAAAAATTAATACCTAACTAAGCTAGTAAACATTGCAATTTATTATACAGTATAACTGCCAAAAAAAAACTGAAATTCACCCACCGGTGTGAAAAAAAATTTCGGATTACCGTATTGAGCGAAAGGAGCAGAAGCAGGGGAAATAGGCATGCCGTTTCTAACCAAAACAATAAACCGAACCTTGAAATTTTCCTGTTTACAGTTGCTCGCTTATCTAACCAAAACATTAAGAAACGCGATAACATTACAAATGAGGGAGAATTAATATGTTGCAGAAATTCTGTAACCTATTTATAGTAGCTTTGTAAGTTTAGGCTAAGTGTTTAGTAGTTTTTTTAGTAGCTTAGTAAAAAATTAAACAAAAGTAGCTCCATATAGTTTATACATGTGTTAATAAATAGTTAATATAATAATAATAGGACTTTTGTTTGGAAGTTGACAAAACACCGGCCGTCACCGGCGGTTGAACCAACGCTAGTTGGAACCGTTTCGGCAAGGCAGACATTATCAGTAGGCCTATCAGCTAATAAGTTTCAGCCACGACTGCCCCCTAACCTTCTAACAGAAGACCTACCCACGCTACCAGCCTCAAGTTCAAGTTATGTTAGAGTGAATATTCAGCTCGAGTATTGCTGCAAAATATTATTTATTAAATTAATTTGAGTTGCGAGCTGTAACCAATATTACAGCAGTTTATACTACTGTATGTGGGATCAGTTTGTGTTCGAGTAAGGCAATGGAGTTAGCCGGGAACATACTGTCCGTCAACCTGCTGTATATCAGTCCTATTGTAATTATTCGCTATAAATTTACATTTGCCACATAATTTATTTTTATTGGCAAACAGTATTTTTTAGAACGCAGAAGCAGAAGATATCCCACGCAAACAGCCACGTCACAGACACGAGCTTTGTTAGCCTAAATCAAACAGTTGCCGCTAACGGAACAGGCTCAATATAATGAACGTGATTGACATAATGAAATTTGCTTTCCGTTCTACATATCCGTACCGTACCGTACTACAGTACATATCTATCTCTGCTTTCCGTACTACATATCCGTACCGTACCGTACTACAGTACATATCTATCTCTGCTTTCCGTACTACATATCCGTACCGTACCGTACTACAGTACATATCTATCTCTGCTTTCCGTACTACATATCCGTACCGTACCGTACTACAGTACATATCTATCTCTGTCCAACAATTTACAGTATTTACGTTGTCATTGTTGGATGGATCTTTGAGGTGGTGGATCTTTTACCACATAGCAAATTTTCTGATCGACCCAGGAATCCTCGTTGGTTGTTGGTTACACACAGACTCTATATTAGTGTAATAAATTATTCGGCTACCTATTAGCGCCGATGAGCCTTGATCGTTTCTTACCTAGATATAACCGTTTTTTAATTTTAAACTATATTTATATTGTCATTTTATTGTGTATAACAATGAATACATACTGTATTTTTGTCTTTTTCGAGCAATTCAATAAATACAAGACATCATTGTGGGTGATACAGTATTAGGGAAAAAGCAACTCTATATTTGACAACTCTATAGTTGACAAGACTACTTTTTTTAGTCTTGGAAATTCTATCTCCTCTAGCCAAAGTCCAGTTCATTAAAAATATACCGCAGCTGATTGCGGCCACATGTGATTCTCTTTTTTTTTCTAAAAAAAGTAAACGTAATTATTCAGACAAATATTTAGCTATACTTTTTTTCACACCTAATTATTCATGAGAAATGTTAATATTTGTATCTATTGGTAGGGCCTATTAGTACAGCAGTAGTTACAGTTACACAACAGCTGTCAGACGCCTACTGATTCTTAGGCATTATACCCCCTGCAGTCCGGAAATACAAAAATACACCAAATTATTTGTCAGAATAATAAGGTGTACTTTTTTTTAGAAAGAAAAAAAAATATATCAAATTAAACATTGCTCATGGATAATATTAGGTGTATTAGGTTTTTGAAGAAAAAAAAAAGTACAGCTGAATATTTGTCTGGATAATTAGGTTTACTTTTATTTTAAAAAAATGTGGCCGCAATCAGCCACGTTAAAAATATGATCGTTAATTTTTTATAGCCTTGAATTTTGATTTCCAAGCGCAACAAATTATTTGCACACCTAATTAGGTACCTTTTTGCCACCAAATAAACTCACTTTCCAAAAACGGCTCACTTTATCTCCAAATGTTATAAGGTCTGTCTATGGCCCTGGTTAGGGTCGCCCTGTCGAAACCCTAGACAAAAAGTGTCTTCAACCCTAAACCTAACTGGAAACCTGGATTGGCCTTTAATTGGCCATATTGGCGCCATATGGTTGAAAACCAGGATTCCAGTTAGGTTTATGGTTGAAGACACTTTTTATCCGGTTTTCAAATTAGTTTCGATTGCCGAAGGTTAGTTATAGCCAATTAAAAAATATTTGGTGGAAAGTGATCCGTTTTGGCGCAAAGGTTAATTTATTTGGTAGAGAAGGTAATGATTTTTTTGGTGTTGAAGTAAATCGTAGCCATTTCCAAGGAACAGCTAAATTTTGCGTAGTTTTAATAAACTTTATCCCAATTTCATACCACTAATTTATATGATATTTTGGATGGTTCCACCGAATAGAACATACAATTTTATTATAATAATATGAATTACGAAATGAAGTATATGTAATTACTGAAATTTATATGCTTTTATGGAAATAAGTGGTTACAGGGGTTTATTGACACAGAATTTCCTTTGACTTTATGGGTTTCCTGTCTTGATAAAATCGATGCTAATGTACTGCAAGTAGTTTTACTGAAATGCAAATTTTGAGGATCACATAGGTATGTAATATATTTCCACAAACTTTCTTTGAATTATGTATTTTCAATATATTATGACGTCACCTCTTTCAAAACAACACAAATTTTATCGACAAGTCTACGTTTTTATGTATTTTGGGATTTACTTCTTCTCATGTTGTGTATAATTAATGTGTATAATTTTACAATATATATATGTTAAAGATAAAAAATTAGCTTTCGAACGATACTTGAATGACAAAAATCTGTTTAGCGGTTCAAATGTTACAACTTTGACCATAATTTGACATTAATTCCTTAAAGTGTTACAGAGGCAAAGGACAATTTCGAAAGTAAAGATATACTGTATATCCGAATTCTATGAATTGTAAATAAATAAATAAATATACATTTGTATTACAAAAACAAAAATAATATTACAACGAACTGTAGTCAATGAATCAGTTTAATAAATAAAATAAATATATTTAAAGTAATTGTAAAAACAACCTGTAAAAATTGTTACAATATTATACAGTCTAAACTATTAAACCATGATTGAGTGTTTACATCGATAGGAAACATCTATATCAAATAGTTTCCGATAATTTATCCCCATCTGCCCCTCCAAACCGCGTATCAACCGGCAACTTTATCTTCTTCGAGGCGAACCCGCCTTCTCCCTCTTCCACACCATCTTCCTTATCTTCTACAACTTTGCCCGCGGTAACATTATCCAACGCACAGAGCAACCTTCCCCCCGCCAGGATAGCGTGCGCCGCCCCCTTCAACTTCCGCCTTGCATTGAACTCTTTCATATTCTCCTGGGTTTGATCCATATGATGGAATCGGGCCGCCGCCCCCTTCACCCACTGATGACGTAACGCCTCTCTAGCCGTTAATCTATTGTCTGGATCCCCGACTAACAACTTAGTGACAAGGTCCTTGGCGTTCATGCTAATGTTATCCCAGGCGGGCGAATGGAACTGATACTGGGCGCGGAGAATTCGTCGGTACATGTGGCGATCTCCTCTCTCGTCGTAGAACGGTTCGTAACCCGCCAATAGGATGTAAGTAATGACCCCGACGGACCACATATCTATCCCGGAACCGTACGGCTTACCCAGAAGCACTTCCGGTGCGCAGTAACCCGGCGTACCGCACACAGTTCTCATGGAAACGTCGTCCGACATCATCTTCGCCAACCCGAAATCCGCGAGTTTTAGTAGAGCATCTTCGCGAACCGTCGCGTACAGAAGGTTCTCCGGTTTTAAATCGCGATGGACGACTCCGTTGTCATGGAGATAGGTGACGGCCTCGCATATCTGCCGCGTGCATGCGGCGGCGTCACGTTCACTGTAACATCCCCGCTCGACTATTCGGTCGAACAATTCCCCACCTGTAACTTTCTCCAATACTAAACACAATTCGTTGTCCGTTTCGAAGATTTCCTTTAACTTTATGATATTTGGGTGTGACAGTCTCAGCAGCACGGCCACTTCCGCTCTCACTATCTTTCGATCAACGTCTTTCTTTAAGAGTTTAGCGGCGTATTCGGCACCTGTTCCCTTCTGCTTGCAGGCGTAGACAACGGAAGTGGCACCGTGGCCCAACTCTTCGCAGAGAGTGTAGAAGTGTTCCAGAGTGTACGTGGGTTGGGTGGTCGCAAAACCTCCACTCCCTAGAGGATCGTCTGAAGATACAGAAGGCATTGTGAGCTACTCAAACTGTATCACTTGAAAACCTGAGAAAATAAAAATTGGATGTGAAAATTGTAACTAGTTTACTAAATAAACAATGCAACACACCGGTGGTTTTCGCCTGCGCGATCAATGAATTATAATACAGTTGAGTGTCTGGTTGCTTGAATCAAAGTTTTTGCTCAAGAAGAGAGGAAATCGAATTTTATATGAAAATCAAATTTCTCTTATTAAAGGTGTGATAAACAATGTGAAAGAAAGTAATTACTTTTATCTTTATCTCATATTCTATTACTTTATTTCACTATTGTAGTTTTGCAATACTGGAGAACGACTTTCTACAACGAAACTTTAGTTATAGAAAGTGATTAGAAGTTTAATTACCAATTAACATTATTTAAATATATCATTAAGCCTGTAGTGATAGTGGATAGAAGCTTGTAGTGATAGAAAGTCCCTTTAACAACAATCTATAGTGAAAGAAAATTGCTTTATTTTACTATTTGTAACATTTAAGTGTGAGTAAGTCAGTAAGTCGAATTACCACTTAATAGTAAATAGTAGTTGTAGGTTTTGTTGACCTTTTCAATAATTTTCCGAAATAACACCAACAAAAATATGGAAAGAATCCCGCCCGGTTATAATAAATAAATATAAAACTTATAAATACTTACTTAAAAGGTAAAATACAAACTGTAAAGTTAATGCATTACTGTACAATTTAAAATGGAATCAACATTATTTAGGTAAAATACTGTTAAAGGATTTATATTATTTATTACAATATAAATTGAGTACTCATCCAATTCCAGTGAAAAAAGTTGCCCAGCAACAGGTATAAACATATACAATTGTTCCTCGTACATGGATCATTCATTTGTATTGGCCAATTGCATGTGTGTATGTAAAAACGTTGATGTTCATTGGGTGGTTTGGTTGTTGGAATGCCAGGGAGTTAGTTGAAGCTTACATTACGAAATAACGGCTGAGTAACATCTTTTAATGAAACTGCCGTGGTATTATTGTACAGTATTATTGTCAGCTAATCGCTAATCCTCGATGAATTCTAACCAAACGTGGCACCAATGTTGTTTGGCAAAAATTTAAACACTTTCCAAATAGAATTTGCGTGGGACCTGAGGACGAGCGTAACGAGGCTAATGAATGAGGCGAGTATTGTGTTGACTGTACTCTTAAACAACCTGCCTGGTTTAGTATATTGGACGATATATACTACATCGTAGTCCCTATCTCATTCTAGATGCCGTTTCTCAAACTGGGTACCTTTTCTCTTACCTCAATCTTACTAACTCAAACCTGTCTGGTTTACTCAAACCCAACTCAAACTCGCGTAACCCCCCACTGTGCACTGTGTAGCATTCATACAACAATATGTCTTTGTTTAATGGCCCACTCGCTTCTGTTTATACTCTGCCTACGGGTACTTGATGGTCTCCTGCTGTTATAACATTCCCTTAACTTGATTTGTTTGTGTGTAATCAACTCCGGTAGTCAGCGAGAATTAACTTGCAGACTCACACTCAGTAATCAATGACTCAATTTATTTTTGAAATTCAGAATAAAAAAATTATATGCTACATTATTAAAGTGAAGATTTATTAATTTTTTATTACATTTATTAAGTATGTATGACTCATAACATATTAACGTTATTTTACTTTAAAATATAACCATATAATATAACCAACCAATTTTATAACTTTATTTGAATGTCGCGTATATTTCGCTAATGTTTCTAATGTTTAACTTTAATGTTTTACTATTGTTTAATTCTCTATTACATCGTCAACACAATTATTCGCAATACATCCGGGTGTGGGTATACCGGGCAAAGGGGCAAGAGGAAACCTCTGTAATTATAGTCAGGGCCATATTTATGGGAGGGGGGGGGGGGGGGGGGTGGTGGTGCGAGGTCCCATAAGTCACTAATAATTCTTAATTAACCATTATATTTTTAAACTGATATGTCTTGTAAGGCACCAATTGACATCAATCAGACAACAGAGTACCACCAATTTCCCCCAACAATATTCCCAGAATTAAAACTTTCTCTACAAACAGACCGAGCCAGTGTGGTTTACTTAACAACATACAGTACATTTAGAAAAGCCCACAAAGGAACTGCGTGATTGACATGTCTTTTATGAGACACACCGCAAGCATATGGCGTATGATTTGAGCCAAAATACCTTAGAATTACAAATGTGTACCTTACATTTTTCATTAGCTTATATTTATAAGCATCGCTTAAAAGTATGGTATTTTATTGCATTTTAATTTATACATTGCTTAAAAGTAAGCTATGTTTTTATGTAGTTGACTTTAATAAATCTCTTAAAAGTTAGGTATTTTTTACAAGTTCCCTTAAAACATCGCTTAAAAGTAAGCTATGTTTTTTGTATTTGCCTTGAAAATCGCTTATAAGTAAGCTATGTTTTTGCAATTGCCTTGAAAATCCCTTAAACGTATGGTATTTTATTGCATTTGAATTTATACATCGCTTAAAAGTAAGCTATGTTTATGTAGTTGACTTTAATAAATCGCTTAAAAGTAAGGTATTTTTTACAAGTTCTGTTAAAACATCGCTTAAAAGTAAGCTATGTTTATGTAGTTGACTTTATTAAATCGCTTAAAATTAAGATATTTTTTACAAGTTCTGTTAAAACATCGCTTAAAAGTAAGCTATGTTTATGTAATTGACTGTAATAAATCGCTTTAAATAAGGTATTTAATTGCAGTTCTGTTCCAACATTGCTTAAAATGAAGTATGTGTTTATGCAGTAATATAGTTTAAAGTAAGCGATGTTTTTACAGTGTCGTTTAAACATAGTTTAAAGTAAGCGATGTTTTTGCAGTGTTTTGTCCAATCAAATGCGTTGTTGACAATATCTGCAATTAGTAAATAGATCACGAGAGGGCGCTGGTGAGCAATTGTTGTATTCCAGTATTCGATCAGCAAAATCGAATTTCTGATATGAAGGGTACACGGTACGGACAGTACGGGGTAATTCCATCCAAATTCGACAAATCACGGTGGCATGGGGTCATCGATTTCGTTTATTTTTGGATATATGGTCGGAAATGGTATAAAATGACACCTGATGAAATATTTCTGATGATGGTGTATTGGTTTTCGAGATATTGCAGTTCAAAGTTTGCGATTTATTCGAACATATCCCCAATGAAACCTACAGGAAATCTTTCTGACTAGTGGGTAGAGTGTCATTTTATGTTTATTGTACACATAAATAGGTCTCATACACATTAAAACCATGAATAAATACCACGCACTTGTCAGACCAACTTTTCTACAGTATACAGTATGGGCAAAGATTGGACTTTTCGACAAATTTTGTCTTTTTGAGGCTTGTGTTAGAGTGGTCTGATTAGTGGGTAGCCCAAAACATTTAGTAAATAGTTAGATATACCAAAGGGGGGTTCTGTGGTACAATTTTCATGTACCACCAGCAAGTCAGACTTCCATACCATCATCTGGAAAATTGAAACTTTCCAAAATTGCCATACTTCAGAACATCACTGCAAGCGTCTGATAAAAGATGGGTGCTTTGACATGAATCATGAGTAGTAACATGGATAAGGGAAACATGCATGACAAGTTTCGGATCCCACCCATGCCTTCTTCAGTATATTATTCAATTTAAAAGTTCAATTTTCAAAAATAATCGTCAGTTTAAATACTGTAGAACCAAGGTCTGCTTACGAGGTAACCAGCAGTCTCATAACCAGCACACATTAAGTGCACCGAATGCAGACTGGACAGACTGATGAGGTTCTGATTAAGGACATGGGGGGCGGTTGGCGACTCGCCCTCGCGTCAGCAGATGATAGTGGCAATGGTGGAATTGGTCTATTGATGAATCCAACTGCACATGCAGCATTGGACAAAATAGACCAAATCTCTAACCGCATCATCCGTTGCCACTTCTCATGTTCTGGAAGACTGGCTAAGAAGTTTCCTAAGGTGGTTCTGATTGTGTGCTACTCTCCAACTAGTGTTGCCCCTGTAGAGGAGGTGGAAAATTTCTACCACAATCTACAAGCAGCAACTGATGGAGTGGATCAGCATGCATTCTTAACATTCCTGGGAGACTTTAATGCAAGTCTGCATCAATCACCTACATCGCCCTGGGTCTATAGCAATAGTGTTAACCGAAATTCTGTCCATCTTCAGGATTTTATCTCTGGAAATGGATTGTTTTCGGCTGGAACCCAGTTCAAGAAGCGAACTGGAAAGCTATGGACTCATAGTGGACCCAGTGGTCACAAGTCCCAGATAGACCATATTCTGTTTCGTAGGAAATACAGGAGCTCTATACAAGACTGTAATGCATTTACACTTCGACCCTTCTCCAGTGATCACCGCCTTATTGTGGCCAAGGTAAGACTTAGTCTGCGTGCTAGCAGAACAACGAAATCTGCCTTGCCACGGCATGACTGGTCCTCTCTGTTGCAACAGCCAAGTGTGAGATCCAGCTTCACACTACAGCTGAGCAACAGGTATGAGGCTCTTGCCTCTGAGGCGGCAGATCACAGTGAGGGCTATACTGCCTTTACAGAAGCAGTTAAGTTAGCAGCTGCAGAAACAGTTCCTGTATACCCTCGAAACAGGAAAAGGGCCCCCTGGACTGACAACAAAATTCAGAAGTGCCGAAATGACCTTCATAAGGCGCAGAAAGAGTCCCGACTCAAACAGACTACAGCGGCCAAGAATGCAGTTAAAGCTGCATCTAGGTCCCTGAACAGGCAGTACTCTGTTAATCTACAGGAGCTAATAAACCAACAGGTTGATGCCATCAATGATGCTGACGACAGCAGGCAATCATCCCAGGCATGGAAATCGATCAATCTGCTTACTGGGCGGAAAAGCCAACCAACCACCAAGGTTAAGGCTGAATCACCAGCCGATCGCCTCAATGGTTGGAAAGCCCACTTTGAAAAGCTCCTCAATAATGACAGGGTATTGCCTGATAACTTTATAGAAGTAAAAGTGTCTGAGTCTGTACTCCCAGATATTCCCATTGGCGATATCTCCTTTGCAGAAGTGAAGGCTGCTGCAAAGAGCATTAAGACCAATCGTGCCAGTGGAGTAGATGGTGTTCCCCCTGAGGTCTTTAAAATACCTGAGTGTTTAAAGCTCATCTATCCCATCATAGTAGACATGTACCGTACAACAAGAGTCCCACAAGAAATGAAAACAAATAAGTTGGTGCCAGTTCCCAAGAAGGGCAACCTAACACTCTATGGTTCTTTTCGGGGAATCTCATTGATCTCGATTGCTGCAAAACTATACAATAGAATTCTATTAAATCGCATCAGGGATCCCATTGAGAGACTGCTACGTGGAAATCAGAATGGGTTCCGTAAAGGTCGTGGGACCATGGAGCCCATGTTGGCACTTAGAAGGATAATTGAAGAGTTATCAAAAAAGAAAGACAGGCATCTGGCTGTTATCTTTGTTGACTTCTTCAAGGCCTTTGATTCAGTCTCTCGCTCACGTATGTTCAGCATACTTTCATTATATGGGATTCCTGATGAAATTATTGCAGCAATCAGATCAGTATACGATGGTTCGACAACATTTGTGTCTACTGTTGATGGTGACACAGAACCATTTGAAGTGTTATGGGGCGTCCTCCAAGGAGACACACTTGCACCATTCTTGTTCATTATTGTGGTTGACTATGTTCTACGCATGTCCTTAGATCATCATAATGATGATGGGGTGATGATAACTCCACCTACTAGCTCCAGAAGTCGAGGAAATCCTGTCAAGTACCTAACTGATCTAGACTTTGCTGATGACTTAGGAGTACTCTCAGAATCATTAGAGGGAGCCCAGCGGCTCCTCAGCTCATTAGAACATGCTGCTTCTAGTGTTGGTCTTTTTATTAACTCCAGAAAGACCAAAATTCTGACAGTTAACTTTGAAAGTCCTCAGCACGTCTCTGATCGGATGAGCATAAGCTCAAAGGATGGTATGCTTGAGCATGTGGACGACTTCTGTTACCTGGGATCATGGATCCGGAAGTCAGGTGAGGACCTTCGAATACGTAAGGGAAAGGCATGGGCAGCCTTGAATAGGCTTTCCAGGATTTGGAAGTCACCTAGAATTAATCGGAAACTTAAGGTCCGATTATTCAGAGCAGCAGTAGTTCCAGTACTCCTCTACGGGAGTCCATGCTGGGCTCTAACTGCTGAGGACACCAAATCTCTGGATGGCACATTCACAAGAATGCTACGCCGGGTACATTGTGTCAAGTACAATGCACACATCTCCAACCAGACACTATATAACATTGGTGGTGTCTCATTGGTTCCCCCAAGCTTGACACTAGAACAAAATCGCCTCCGCTTTGCAGGACATTGCTTTCGCCGTGAGGACCAGCCAGTGCATAATCTTGTACTTTGGCAGCCTCATGGAGTGAATAAGCATGGTGGACAGCCCATGACTTTCTTGAGACGCATCTTAAAGGACACTGGCCTTAAAGATGCGGATGATCTAGCAAATGTCATGGGTGATAGGGAGTTGTGGCGGTGCAATTTTGTTGACAAGCCGGCACAGCATTCTTAAAAATGCAGCTGCAATGCAGCATGCCGATCCTAGTAGTAGTACACATTAAGTATTTAAATGTTTTAGACACAATAAAGGCTGTTTTTTTCACCACCCACTTGTCAGATATTTTATGTGTAACAAACAAAGGTAAATAACTTTCACATATTATTGACTAATTTCAATACCCAATGAAGTATATTCCTTCCGATACTATTAATTATGATATCATAATAAAAAGAAAAGCTGTTGAAGAGTAAAGCTTTGCGAGGATAATTTGCTCGTAAATGTGACAATTATTATACTGTATTTATTTAAATTCATTCGAGTTTAATGGGCCTAAATATTTATGTTTTCTTAAATAGGAACCTTTTTAATTAGATAATTATATAACTATATTAGTTATAAATAAACCAAAATGTTATATCACCATTTCATTAA
Source organism: Nemertoderma westbladi (assembly GCA_032718475.1). Classification (NCBI taxonomy): domain Eukaryota; kingdom Metazoa; phylum Xenacoelomorpha; order Nemertodermatida; family Nemertodermatidae; genus Nemertoderma; species Nemertoderma westbladi. The sequence continues at coordinate 32,476 of JAUCBJ010007929.1, forward strand.
GTCGATGTTTCTCTAGAACTTCCAATTTCACCATGTGTAAAAGCTTTTGTGGGATAACTGATTCGTTTGCTTTGCTAACCAGTTCCCCCCAAGGCGCTGGAATACTCTAAAAGGGATCTCTAGCTCGAATGGTACAAGCTACCGGTTGATTGGCTGATTTGCTGTGCTAAGGGATCTGGGCTATGTTCGATCGTCCAACCAGCTTAGGAAGGTTGCCCCATAGCCCTGCTTTCTGTATCTGCCAATAGGATTTGAGTTGGTTTTGATTTTGACCTATCACAGATCTACTGAACTGAATTTCCTATCTGTATGCTCATTCTCTGTGGTGGGTGAGATCTTTGTAGAATAAGGGTAGCTGGTATTCTTATAGTTATTCTTATCAGTGTTCAGTGTTGGTTATTCTAAGCCAGGAAGAACGGCTCTGGAATTACTTGTTTTCAGACTTTATAAGAAACATTAGTAGGCTTAGATTATAGAGCGTATAACTGTTATCATACCATATCTCATATCACAAATCGAATCAATCATACTCGGAACCATCATACTTATTTACATATCTTAACCTACCGTCTTACTGCTTTTATGGTTTGTAATTATTTGTGTCAGTTATTTGGATGTTATTAGTTGAAGAATATCGTCAAATAACCCAAATTTCCCAATTTTCTTGATACACTACAGGTTAGAGAGACAGTTTACATATAACGATTGCGACTTATATTATAGTGGTTTGTAGTGAATATAATGCTATTTGGTAGCCACTACTTGAGTCAATTGCTATTCTCTTTATACGTGATCAAAGTCAGTGACTGTCGGCAAACCAGAGAGCAGTATTGTGCGGTACCGGTAGTGTGTATGATTGTGAGTGAGACTGATAACTAAGCATCTCCTAAAGAATGCGTCTCATACGTGAATTCTAAGCCATATCGTTGTGTTTGGTGTAAGTCATAACTTTGTTTACATAGATAGAGCGCCACGTCCTAAAGGAACTGCTAATATTTCCCGAAAGTGAATAATATTTGCCAGAGATTATATATTAGTGATCAATCGAATAATACAAGTAGGCTTCACTGCAATAAATCTAAGCATACGAATCCAGTCTCCCGGGTGTAACCATCGGGTGAATGAACGCGCACAGGCTGGCTTCGGCTAATGTTGTGTTTATTTTGTATTAAATCTTGTCATCTTATAAAGTCAATTTACCAACTAAAGACATATAAATTTTGGCAGGTTAAACTGCTAAAGGTCTCCAAAAGCGCGTACAATAACAGTTATTGATCTTATTGCAGTAAGCAATAAGGTTGCTAAGTACCGGTCGATCGGTAAACCTGAACCGGTACTTCTGTAGGTCAGTAGGCCCAACTGCCAGAACCGGTACTGCTGTAGGTCCGTAGGTCCAACTGTCAGAACCGGTACTTCTGTAGGTCAGTAGGCCCAACTGTCATAACCAGTACTGCTGTATAAGTACATTAGTATTATTCGATTTTGATTATTGTATACCGGTAGGTCTTAGTACTTAATCGGGGACTGCAGCCCTGATTTTTTATTGAGATTCTACTTATTTCTGTCGGTTTTATTTCCTAGTAAGTTAATATTGAGCTGAAGACGTGTAAGTCTGCTCAGATTGTTCAGATCATTGTAGGCTGGACTGTTGTCTGACTGTTGTTAGGCTTGAAGATTACAGCGTGTGTAGAGTTGGTCTGATAAAGTGCCAGTTAGTAAGTTGGGGCAACTCGTAGTTGTAAGGTCAACCCCCTCTTAAAGAATAAGTCGTACTACCGTATTAGCACGCATACTAACTAACAATTTCGGAATCTGCATATACTGTGGTTTATTTAGGCTTGATAGTAGTCCGTCAGCGTTTATCCTGTATTGTTTGTATAGTCTGTTCAGGTACCGTAATATTATTCAGATATTTTGTAGGCTGGATTGTTGTCTGGCTGTTGTTGGGTCTGAAAGAATTGCTGCGTGTGTAGAGTAAGTCTGATAAAGTGCCAGTTAGTAAGTTGGGGCAACTCGTAGTTGTAAGGTCAACCCCCTGCTAAAGAATAAGTCGTACTACCGTATTAGCACGCATACTAACTAACAATTTCGGAATCTGCACATACTGTAGTTTGTTTAGGCTTGATAGTAGTCTGCCAGCATTTTAGTTTGTATTTTATTTGAGTATTCTGTACGGGTAGCGTAATATTTATTATTCAGAGTTTATGCGATTACTCGCAACATTCATGTCCCCAAGTTTATTCCTACAGTAATTGTGTTTGTTATACATACCGTTATAGTTAAATTAACCCCGGTACTACACGGGCTGCTTGGCGTAGGTAAAGACTGGTGACTTTGTGCCCCGGTCACTCCAGCAGATGCTGTGGTTCTTTTAACTGTTCAAGTATATTTAACTGCTGGTTATCTGTTTTACAAGTACTTGTACCTAACTTAGGGTTTAGTGTACAGTGCTTTCCGAGAGTAATTAGTGTAGGCATTATATCTGTGCTGTAAAGTGGTTCATAGGCACGTTCGTTCTATTAACCTCTAGGTAGGAACACTCCGTGATACATAACGTAGTACCTATAGCGATACGGCTGTAGGTCGTCAGGCGGTGGTATTTTCCTATCTGGACAACGCAGTATATTTACTTCTGCTTATTATTTTCAAATACCGTAGTATCCTATCCGTTGTAATAACCAGAAGTTCTAACCCTTTGTTAGACTGGTTCATAGTTTCCCTGTTAAATTACCCTAAAAATATTCGTACGTATAGTTTTTTCGTGTGTTTATTAGAGATTGTAATCTCAACAATATTGTAAGTAATTCGTAGATAAGTAACGTAGGCCAGTAGAATTAGTAGTGATTATTTCCCAGAAATAGTAACATCTATTTCAGTATCGTAACAAAACCCCTTATCAGGGTATATATATATATATTATAAATCAACTTAAAAGATTTATAAATTAGTAGGCCTGTCATACAACAACTAGGTCTCAATATCAGTTGGACTACTGCTAAAATAACGGTAATAGAGTAAACTCAAGTAACTAAGTAACCTTATAATTTCAGAAATTCAATTATCCTAAATAATTGATATACCGGTATCTATAATAGGCTTATTATATAGTTATATATATTTGTGCCAAAATTATATACCTGTATTCTGTGACAAATCTAGTCTGTAATAATACTTATATATATACTATAAGTATACCGGTATTCTAATATATTATATATATATCACGCTACACTGAGTAGCAGTATCGGTAATTAATTACTAGGCTAACAGTGATACTGAATTACTAGACTTGCTTTAGCTGTAATCATAGCAGTAGGCATTCAACTGTACAAGTAAATACGTCTGACACAACCCAATCACTGTCAGATAGTCTCTTAGAAAGTGCTAGAATGAGTGTTAGACAGGGTCTTAAAAAGATCTGGGACTCAGCTAAGAGTATAGAACGTCTGAGACCAAAGTCCAAGTCCCCTCCTACTGTAAGCAAGGTCATCCCTACAGTAGTAATGTCAGACCTTAGGCTAGTAGAACAACGTAAGTCTATCCACGGCACTCAGTCCCAAATCGAGCGGGATCAAGAAGCAGCTGTCAAACAGCAGCAACATCCTAGCCAAGAACCTAGTTCTCAGCGGCCCGATAGCTCCAGTAGTTCGGATACTGTTGAGCGGACGCCCGAACGCGTAGCGAAGATGGCGGATACGGTTTATGATGAGCGGCCAACCTATGAAGAATCAACCGACGCCACTTCTTCTCAAGAGGAAAGCGAAGGGACAGCAGAGAAGCCGCGAACTAGAGACGCTATTGACATCTATCTGTCAGACTATCAACGTTTTGTCGGAGACGAAGAGTTGAGGAGACGACTGTCTGGACTTCGCCCTAATAGTGAAGGAACCAAGCTTGTGTTGGACGCAATCGATGCGGAAATGTTAGCTGCAAACCAAGCTAAATTCGATGAACAACTCCGCATCGCTAGAGCCCAGGAAGAACAAGTCAAGAAAAAACAGATAGAGGATCGAAAAGCAGCAGTAGCGGCAAAAGCGGCAGCGGCAGTGGAAGCAGAAAGAAAGGCAGCAGAGGCAGAAGCAGAGGCAGAAAGAAAGGCTGCAGCGGCAGAGGCAGAAAGAAAGGCAGTAGCTGCAGCGGCAGAGGCAGAAGCAGAAAGAAAGGTAGCAGCGGCAGCGGCAGAGGCAGAAAGAAAAGCGGCGGAGGCATTGGCAGAAGCAGAAAGGAGAGCGTCTGACGAGATCGCCCAGCTAGCGTTGGAAAATATTCAGGAAAGTCAAGATGGTATAAATAAACGGTTAACGGATAGTAGAATGCAGATGATGAGTCGATCTACTTCCAAACGCCAAGGTTATACATCGTCGGAGGAAGGAGACACCACCGACCCTGAAGGTGGAGGAAGTAGATCTCGTCTAAGTAGGCGTAAAAGAACGTCTCCCCGTCAGAAATTGCCTGATTTACCTCCAGCTGTTAGAAGACAACTAGCTAGCACAGCCGTAGCGAGTACAGAACACACAGACCGGATTGTTACTGTAAGTAGACTCCCTACTATAACAGATGAGCCTGAAATAATTAGGCCTGTTCTCGAAGCCACCACTTCGGTGCTAGAGACACCTGTATTCCAGGGAGCAACCTCTAAATTCCCTTTACACAGCACGAAACTATCAGTGCCTAGTAGAACAGCCCCTGAAATGGTTCCTGTCATGGACTCCGAGCGAATGGATTGGTCGCCCGTAGTCCCTCGCCCGCCCGCCACAACGTTGGCGACTCCCGCTTCGGCGGTCGAGTGGGTGGAGGAGGGACGGAAGGGGATGAATGTCCTGCTCGGACAGATGCAGGAGACGGTCCACCAGTTCAAGGGAACTGTCAGGGAAAGTAGGTTAGAGCTACAAGAAGTGCAACAAAGTATCGCGTTAGAACGCGATAAATTAGTAAATGTAAAAAGGGGCATACCAACACCCCCTGTAACAATGTGTCAACCTGTTAGGCCTGAAGTATTTCATGCGCAGGGTGTGGAGCCTACACGCATCTATACTGCTAGCGAAGTAGAAACTCCTGTGGCGAACCCTATTAAGAGTGATTATAAACCTGTTTGTAATGATATTCCCTATAGACCTGATAATAATCCGAGAAATTTATATACCGATAATTCGATATTAAGTAACACGATGGCCCAAGAAAGTTTTACGCGTCAGATGGCTAGAACAGAAGCCCGCCAAGCGGTCAAAGTGGGAGAAATCGTCAAATTCAATGGAGATGAGATGAAATGGTTACCGTTTAATGAATATTACAAAGATAGCATACAGAACTCTGTACTATCTAGCGGAGAGAAACTGAGATTCCTCATCAAATGTTTGGAAGGACCTCCCAAGTTAATGGCGTTGAAGTTTATTGGACATCCAAATGGATTAAGACAAGTTTGGGATACATTAAACACCAGGTATGGTAATAAGGATAACATAGCTAAGTATTTGTATGCAAAATTAGTAGCTCCCCGAAAGTTCCTTATTAACGAGATTATAGAATTTTCCGATGAGATTCAAGAGATCTGCCGACAATTGGATTGGTTAGGTAAGTCTCATGAATATCAGAGTTCTATGGTCATTGGAGCCATAGTCTCCACTTTACCAAAGGGTGGAGTATGTACTCGCTGGGACAAGAAAGTGTTGTATATGATGGAGCAACAACGACGGAGCCCTACCATGGCTGATCTCATGTCATTCCTAGACGGTGAGGTCAAACTACAACTCATAAAGCAGTCCCGAGAAAAAACATCGGAAAATAAGGTAAGTGAGAAACCAGTTTCTAGGAGAAGAGTAAACCCAGTATGTTATACTGACGATGGCGAAAGCCAACCTTCTCAAGAAGAGGACAACGGGAAAGACACTGACCACTCTTACTATGTTAGCAGAACCCAGAGAGATGTAAGTAAATACAAGCCTCGAACAAATGATAGGAGAGACAAGGTTACCAAGACCCCTCCTCAGTCTCCCAACAGAATTCAGGGAAGAAAGCCCGAAGAACGAGCGAAAATACATAACATTACCCAAGGTAAAGTGAGCAACATTAAGCCAAACTGTGTGCTGTGCGACGGGCCCCACCGTTTGAGTGCGTGTACTGAATTCCTTAAGAAATCCCTAGTAGCCAGACGAGAAGTAGTGTGGGATAAGCGGTTATGCTATAATTGCCTCAGACCAGGACACCAACGGCGAAACTGTTACTCTGACATAAAGTGTGCAAAGTGCGGTGCGAAACATCACGTCTTGTTACACAATGAATTCGAACGAAACCACCCGAGTCAGGTGAGTGAGCCAGAATTACATGTCCAATTCAGTGATGTGAACGACACTGACCAAGGATCTGAGTGGGAAGGATTCTATACGGACGAATTCTCCGATGCCAACGAATCCTGTTATCTAATAAATACCACAGTGTATCGAGCACTTACATATGAAGAGGACACCGACACGGAGTTCCCCCTAACCACCTTTGACAGACAACCATCTTGGAAAGCTCCAACCTCCAACGTAGGAATACGAGAATTTCCGGTAGTACAGGTAAGAGTTCACGGTCCTAACAAAAGTTACATAGTGAACGCCCTCCTTGACTCCGGAAGCACCGGAACATTCATTGACAAAGAATTAGCCGAGGATATCTTTGCTGGACAACCCAAATTCCGAACTAAGTTAAATATGTCCGGAATTATGCCGGTTTGGAAATCTACCATAGCGGTAGATTACTATGTAGGTGCGTTGTCCACCCCACAGGATAAATTAGGAGAACAAAGTATAAGGTCAGTAAAAATGGTAGCAATAAAGAACTTCGCCACTACCCAAGTAGAACCTTATAACTGGGGCGAGGACGAGAGCATCCAACAGCTGGAGATACCTCGATTCCAAACAGATTATCCTGGAGTGCAAATCCTCATCGGCCAAAACGCACATGAGGCGCTCGAGACATTGGAGAAACGGCCTGCTCAACCGCAGCCATTACAAACTTATGCGGTAAGAACTAGAGTAGGTTGGTACTTTACTGGCCCTTCCCGCAGAACTCTTGAAGAAAGATTGCCACAAGACCGGCTACTTCAAGTAAAGGATTGGGAAGAGGAGAGCAGTGAAGTGGACGAACCCACTGAGGGAACACCATACTCCTCAGATAATGACGATATTAACTCCAATGTAGATCAATGGAGACATCGCCCCGAGATGATTAATCTAGCCGACATCGCTTCCAGAGGAGCAACTCCTCAAGAACGGATAGATACTCCCGGCTGGTTAGGTGGACCCGACTCCCTAAGTAAAGAAGAAGATGAATGGCCTCCTCATCTTACCACTGCGGAGATTAGACAGGCCAAGGGAGCGGAGGAAGTAACACGACAGCCTAATCGCCCAGCTGGTCGCTTAGGTTTACTGGAAAGAGACCGAAAACTGTCCGGAAACCATGGAAGGCAAGATACTCTTCCTACGACCACTTCCCTAATTCGACAAAGATCTAGGGACTCCATAACGTAATTATATATGGAGTGGGTGTGTGACTATATTATTTTATATTTTTTTATTATTTTATATTTATGTATGGATTATTATGTATTTTATTATAATCGTTTTATTTAATTTTATTTAGTGGAATGTTATTTAGATTATTTAGTAGATTAGTGCAATATATTAGTGTTTATTACGTAATTACATATAATATATCTAGTGCGACGGCGAGAAATAATTATTTTCTCTTTCCTTACTGTCCGTATTATATTATAAATGCGAGACTACAGTAAGATGACATGTCCGTACTTATTAAAGTACAATAAAGCTCCTACTATATTTAAGTATTATTGGTAGGCAGAGTATTAGGAATGCAAAGTTCAGATCCTCGTGTCTCGGCTAAACCAAGCTCTGGGTAGACCTTGGAAACGACTTGCCTCTTCACACTGACATTGCTTCGTGCGATATTGCTCTTCTACCTTATATTAAATAATACATATAGTAGCGTGATGTCCCTCTAACAGTAAAACGCAAATAAATCTTTTAAAATTTTTGACCATCTGTAATTCTAGTCGATTAAGATATCGCGGCACCCACCGATATACTTGAAAGACAAATTCTAGAATCAGTGGTTAACGTCCCCAGACAAGCTCTGGAATAAATCGGTGCCCATCCTAAATATTAATTTAATATTTATTAAAATCTGTAAAATTCAGATCCTTAAAATTTCTAGTCAATTAAGATATCGCAGCATTTACCGATACTCTTAAAAGACAATTTTTATAGAATTAAGGATCTTATGTTCCCAGATATGCTCTGGAATAAAATTGTGTCAATTTTACCATCAAATAATAAAATTCACGGGAATAAATTTGAATTCATATCTTTAAATGAATTTAATAAATTGTCATTTTATGCAATTTATAACATTCCCAAAATTCCATTAATTAATAGATCACGGGAGCGGAGATTCATCCTATTGAGTGTGTTAGAGTGTGAGAATCTCCAACATATAGTCAATAGCCGATAAAATTTATAAAATCATGCATAAAGAGGATATTGACAATTAAAGAATTACTATTAAATAGCATCCCAGATCTGTATGCATGAGAATTACCCTAATTCTACCGCTAGCTTTCCATAATGTCACCATGGCAACACCCACGCTAGAATTAGAAACGAGTTAAAGGAACAATAGAAAGCTTGTCCCATTGCCTAGTATAGAGATTACATAGCACTGTTTAGTATCCAAGGATACGCAATAACAACGTGACATTCTGGAAGGCACTGACTAACGGACAAGTGGCCTGTATGCTTATAATTGGTGACATTTGTGTGGAGTTTGTGCGTTTGTAGGTGAATGTTGCTACTAAAGTGTGTTTACAGTAGCTAGTCGCAATCGTAAAGTAGACCTAACTCTCCTATATAAAGAACCTCAAGTGGATCCAAGCCTTTGGAACGGACAGTGGAGTGACTTGTGCCGGTTATCGTTGTCGTGCTGTTGCTACAACGTTGGCGTAAACACTGCGACAACGGTACATCGGCGCTGAGAATCCCACTGTCCGGGGGGCCGAGAGTGTTAGGCAGCGACACCCGCTCGCCTAAAATATACAATATAAACTCGTTGTAACATTAATAAACTCCGATAGCAGATATGACGGAGCTGATAGAAGATGATCTTGGTATCAGGGAGCGATATACTCTACCTTTGCAAGCGTTTGTGGATAGCTTGATAAGTGGTGAACCCGATCCCACTACTACGGAAGACGATGGTCGTTATATCGAACCGCCGATGTCTCAAGAGCAACTCACGCGTGAATTGGACTATAGAAAATTCACGGCTCGCTATACACATCGTAATGGTATGTATATGGACTTCCTAATTACCGGCCACCCTATCGACTTACATGATACTGACGATGTAGACACCGAAAGGGAAATGGTTTTATTTAAGTATCATACCCAGCGGAGTCGTAACGATAAACCGAGAATAGACCACGAGAACTCTATTCGCAACCGACTGGAAAGAGAAAACGTTGAGGAACCAGATAAACGTATCGACTTCAACGACTACCTGGAATTTTTGAGAGAAACCTATCTCAATATTGCCAGTCAACAGAACCTAGAGACTCGATATCCTCAAGGTATACATCATGACCCTATGGTAGAGCTCAAACGACTCTATTTCCCTATGATGTATCTCACCGCCGATCGTCCACTACCCGTTGTTCCCGATAGCTTTGAACAAATGGAGGAATATTGTAAAACTGGAGAACGATCACCCGCGTTTCCCCTACAGGACGTACGTCTTTGGTATTATTGTGACGAATGCCCTAGACCCAACCAACAAACGAAAGACATAAACATCCGCGGAGACGTTGCGCTAAACACAGTTTTACGCGTTATACGTACGGGAGTTTCGAGCGAAACCTGTTCGATGTATCACCCACGATCGCTCGCCTCAAACGATCACTAAATAAACCCATGATCAGAGTTCCGGAATACTCGGTCAGGCCTCCTCATTCCCCGGTGAGACCTCAAACTCTTGATCCTAACAGTATCACTGATCCTCCCGAACTATATTCTCTGTTCAAAGATTTGGTGTTACCCGAGCAGTTAATTGGTGGTGCTCCAGCAGTGGGTTCGTTAGATATTCGACCATCCTATTTAGCCGGATTGGGACGCGGGCATCTAACATCGCCATTTAATCCTTACAATCGGCCAGGATTAACCCCGATACAACCTGCCACGGAAGTCGAGGAGAGCGTTATAAGAAATGCTTTAGACGCTATTCGACAGAAAATTGGGAAGCGAATGCTGATTTGCATTGTAACTCACGTCACCGCTATTACCCTGGACGCGCTTACGAAGGAGTTTATGCGTTCCATCCTTACCTATTCGCTTCTGTCGAACAGAAAGCACGCATACCGAGTTACGAACTACTGAAGCGCGTCGGAGAATACATTTCGACTAAGTTTGTGCGCAAATTCCTCAGAAAGGTTAATCCCAGTGATATTCATTCCTATCACTTAATTAATTTTATCCGTCACGACCCTGATTATGGAGAAATATTTGTTAACTCACACCCTGAGTTACAAGAAGTATATCGACGGCCTTACGAATATCGAGCCCGCGAACGCGAGTTGGAAAGAACCATTAAACCAAGGCAGTTTCTAACGGCCTATGGTCCACCCACGGCTCTCGTTCAGACCACGCGTAAAGGACCCGTAAAAGCAGCCGTCTTAAAACGCGCTCTAAAAGCCGTTAGACCCAGTCACCCGAAGTTGATGTCCACCTACCAGGCACTTCAACCGGCGGATACACCGACCACAATCCTGCACCTTCTGATGCAATTATATTGCACCCTTCACCCAGGAGTTATAGCCCTCCTTGTAAAGTGGCTCGCCCCAAAGAGAAAAAGACTCTTGCTAGCTTTAAAAAACTGCGTAAACGCCGTCCGCGCAAGAAAGACTAACTGTTTAGAGTATTCTCGTATTTTAGAAACTGTGATTTTGTATATTTTATAGACTTAAATCCCATTTTCTGGGAGCGGTGTAAAAGCTTTTGTGGGATAACTGATTCGTTTGCTTTGCTAACCAGTTCCCCCCAAGGCGCTGGAATACTCTAAAAGGGATCTCTAGCTCGAATGGTACAAGCTACCGGTTGATTGGCTGATTTGCTGTGCTAAGGGATCTGGGCTATGTTCGATCGTCCAACCAGCTTAGGAAGGTTGCCCCATAGCCCTGCTTTCTGTATCTGCCAATAGGATTTGAGTTGGTTTTGATTTTGACCTATCACAGATCTACTGAACTGAATTTCCTATCTGTATGCTCATTCTCTGTGGTGGGTGAGATCTTTGTAGAATAAGGGTAGCTGGTATTCTTATAGTTATTCTTATCAGTGTTCAGTGTTGGTTATTCTAAGCCAGGAAGAACGGCTCTGGAATTACTTGTTTTCAGACTTTATAAGAAACATTAGTAGGCTTAGATTATAGAGCGTATAACTGTTATCATACCATATCTCATATCACAAATCGAATCAATCATACTCGGAACCATCATACTTATTTACATATCTTAACCTACCGTCTTACTGCTTTTATGGTTTGTAATTATTTGTGTCAGTTATTTGGATGTTATTAGTTAAAGAATATCGTCAAATAACCCAAATTTCCCAATTTTCTTGATACACTACAGGTTAGAGAGACAGTTTACATATAACGATTGCGACTTATATTATAGTGGTTTGTAGTGAATATAATGCTATTTGGTAGCCACTACTTGAGTCAATTGCTATTCTCTTTATACGTGATCAAAGTCAGTGACTGTCGGCAAACCAGTGAGCAGTATTGTGCGGTACCGGTAGTGTGTATGATTGTGAGTGAGACTGATAACTAAGCATCTCCTAAAGAATGCGTCTCATACGTGAATTCTAAGCCATATCGTTGTGTTTGGTGTAAGTCATAACTTTGTTTACATAGATAGAGCGCCACGTCCTAAAGGAACTGCTAATATTTCCCGAAAGTGAATAATATTTGCCAGAGATTATATATTAGTGATCAATCGAATAATACAAGTAGGCTTCACTGCAATAAATCTAAGCATACGAATCCAGTCTCCCGGGTGTAACCATCGGGTGAATGAACGCGCACAGGCTGGCTTCGGCTAATGTTGTGTTTATTTTGTATTAAATCTTGTCATCTTATAAAGTCAATTTACCAACTAAAGACATATAAATTTTGGCAGGTTAAACTGCTAAAGGTCTCCAAAAGCGCGTACACCATGTATTTGTCATGAACTAGTAAATACAATGGCCCAATGGGTGAATAATACACCAACAACAGCTGCATTGGTAACATACCATTACAAGGCAGAAGAATTACATTCGGTTATGTGTTGTAGATGATTGTGGCCAATACTTCATATATTTACTACAATACTATTAATATTTAAGTTTGAAAATGTATCATCTTCTGAAATTTGTTGGCCGTATTAGGCTCTCAATTCCCGAGATGAAATTTTCGGATGCCATACCTACTGGAGTGTAACTACTGTATACTGTTAACCGTACTGTCCGTACCGTGTACCCTACATATCAGAAATTCGATTTTGCTGATCGAATACTGGAATACAACAATTGCTCAACAGCGCCCTCTTGTGTTCTATTTACTAATTGCAGCTATTGTCAACAACGCGTTTGATTGGATAAAACACTGCAAAAACATAGCTTACTTTAAACTAAGTTTAAACGACATTGTAAAAACATCGCTTACTTTAAACTATGTTTAAACGAACTGTAAAAACATCGCTTACTTTAACTGTCAAAAACATCGCTTACTTTAACTGTCAAAAACATCGCTTACTTTAAACTATATTACTGCATAAACACATACTTCATTTTTAGCAATGTTGGAACCGAACTGCAATTAAATACCTTATTTAAAGCGATTATTACAGTCAACTACATAAACATAGCTTACTTTTAAGCGATGTTTTAACAGAAATTGTAAAAAATATCTTAATTTTAAGCGATTTAATAAAGTCAACTACATAAACATAGCTTACTTTTAAGCGATGTTTTAACAGAACCTGTAAAAAATACCTTACATTTAAGCGATTTATTAAAGTCAACTACATAAACATAGCTTACTTTTAAGCGATGTATAAATTCAAATGCAATAAAATACCATACTTTTAAGCAATTTTCAAGGCAATTGCAAAAAATTAGCTTACTTATAAGCGATTTTCAAGGCAAATACAAAAAACATAGCTTACTTTTAAGCGATGTTTTAAGAGAACTTGTAAAAAATACCTTACTTTTAAGCGATTTATTAAAGTTAACTTCATAAAACATAGCTTACTTTTAAGCGATGTATAAATTCAAATGCAATAAAATACCATACTTTTAAGCGATGCTTATAAATATAAGCTAATGAAAAATGTAAGGTACACATTTGTAATTCTAAGGTATTTTGGCTCAAATCAGACGCCATAATTGTTGCTTGTTTTTGTACTTTATTATTGCTCGTTGTTGCTCATTGTTGCTCGTTGTTGTTCATTGTTACTCGTTGTTGTACTTTATTATTGCTCATTGTTGCTCATTGTTGCTCGTTGTTGCTCATTGTTGCTCGTTGTTGCACATTTTTGTACTTTATTATTGCTCGTTATTGCTCATTGTTGCTGGTTGTTGCTCATTGTACTGTAACTCATTGTTGTTCGTTGTTGCTCATTCTTGCTAGTTGTTGTACTTTATTATTGCTTGTTGTTGCTCATTGTTGCTCATTGTAACTCATTGTTGTTCGTTGTTGCTCATTCTTGCTAGTTGTTCTACTTTATTATTGCTTGTTATTGCTCATTGTTGCTCATCGTTGCTCGTTGTTGTACTTTATTATTGCTCGTTATTGCTCATTGTTGCTGGTTGTTGTACTTTATTATTGATCGTTGTAACTCATTGTTGCTCGTTGTTGCTCATTGTTGCTTATTGTTACTCGTTGTTGTACTTTATTGTTGCTCTTTGTTGTTCATTGTTGCACTTTATTATTGCTCGTTGTTGCTCAGTGTTGCTCATTGTTGCTCGTTGTTGCTCATTGTTGCTCGTTGTTGCTCATTGTTGCTCGGTGTTGCTCGTTTGTGCGCGTTGTTGCTCATTGTTACTCGTTGTTATACTTTATTATTGCTCATTGTTGCTCATTGTTGCTCGCTGTTGCTCATTGTTGCTCGTTGTTGCTCATTGTTGCTCATTGTTGCTAGTTGTTGCTCATTGTTGCTCGTTGTTGCTCGTTGTTTCTCATTGTTGCTCATTGTTGTGCGTTGTTGCTCATTGTTGCTCGTTTGTTGCACTTTATTATTGCTCGTTGTTGCTGGTTGTCGCTCATTGTTGCTCATTGTTGCTCGTTGTTGCTCGTTGTTGCTCATTGTTGCTCATTGTTGCTCAGTGTTGCTCATTGGAGCGCGTTGTTGCTCATTGTTACTCATTGTTATTCGTTTTTATACTTTATTATTGCTCATTGTTGCTCATTGTTGCTCATTATTGCTCGTTGTTGCTCATTGTTGCTCATTGTTGCTCTTTGTTGCTCATTGTTGCTCATTGTTGCTCGTTGTTGCTCATTGTTGCTCGTTGTTGCTCGTTGTTGCTCATTGTTGCTCATTGTTGCTCGTTGCTGCTCATTGTTGCTCGCTGTTGCTCATTGTTGCGCGTTGTTGCTCATTGTTGCGCATTGTTGCTCATTGTTGCTCGGTGTTGCTCATTGTTGCGCGTTGTTGCTCATTGTTGCGCGTTGTTGCTCATTGTTACTCGTTATTATACTTTATTATTGCTCGTTGTTGCTCATTGTTGCTCGTTGTTGCTCATTGCTGCTCATTGTTGCTCGTTGTAGCTCATTGTTGCTTGTTGTTACTCATTGTTGCTCGGTGTTGCTGATTGGTGAGCGTTGTTGCTCATTGTTACTCGTTGTTATACTTTATTATTACTCATTGTTGCTCATTGTTGCTCGTTGTTGCTCATTGTTGCTCATTGTTGCTCATTGTTGCTCGTTGTTGCTCATTGTTGCTCATTGTTGCTCGTTGTTGCTCGTTGTTGCTCATTGTTGCTCGTTGTTGCTCATTGTTGCTCATTGTTGCTCATTGTTGCTCGTTGTTGCTCATTGTTGCTCATTGTTGCTCGTTGTTGCTCGTTGTTGCTCGTTGTTGCTCGTTGTTGCTCGTTGTTGCTCATTGTTGCTCGTTGTTGTCATTGTTGCTCGGTGTTGCTCATTGTTGCGCGTTGTTGCTCATTGTTACTCATTGTTACTCGTTGTTATACTTTATTATTGCTCGTTGTTGCTCATTGTTGCTCGTTGTTGCTCATTGTTGCTCATTGTTGCTCATTGTTGCTCGTTGTTGCTCATTGTTGCGCGTTGTTGCACATTGTTACTCATTGTTATACTTTATTATTGCTCGTTGTTGCTCGTTGTTGCTCATTGTTGCTCATTGTTTCTCATTGTTGCTCGTTGTTGCTTTTTTTTGCTCATTGTTGCTCGTTGTTGCTCATTGTTGCTCGTTGTTGCTCGTTGTTGCTCATTGTTGCTCGTTGTTGTCATTGTTGCTCGGTGTTGCTCATTGTTGCGCGTTGTTGCTCATTGTTACTCATTGTTACTCGTTGTTATACTTTATTATTGCTCGTTGTTGCTCATTGTTGCTCGTTGTTGCTCATTGTTGCTCGTTGTTGCCCATTATTGTCCATTGTTGCTCGTTGTTGCTCATTGTTGTGAGCGGATTCAATTCCGCCTCACTATCCCCATGAAGTTGGGAAGTGGCGCCTTTTTCAGCAATATTGGGGATACGAGGTTAATCACAATTAACCTCGTATCACACCCAATAACGGGGACAACATACAGCCCCGAAGGCCACACATAAAGGAGGTTAGAGGTCAAGCCACCTCGAGAGGGAAAGTAACAGCAGCGGGGGGGGGGGGGGGGGAAGCACTCCCACAGAGGTGGGAGCCGAGAATTAAGATATTAGCCAATAGGGGCGGGGAAAGCATCCGCTAGATAGAGAGGCCAAAGGTAGTGTAGGAACAACCAATATATATTATATTACACACAGTTAAGTTATTCAGTTATCTCAGTCATCCAGTGCAGATCGGTGACAATTTCGTACCGTCACCGTCATTACCGGTGTTAAGACGAACGGCCGCCCAAAGTAGACTCCATGGGGAAATTAGTTTTAGCCTGATATTTATACTATTTATTTAATGCGTTATTTTTGATATGTGATTTGCTTTGTGTCCTATCTATTTGGTGTACTATTTTTAGCTTGCAATTTATCCTATGTAATCCATGCGGTGTATTATTTCGGCATATTATTTATTTGTGTCTTTAATTATTTATTTAGTGTATTATTTTTTGGCGTACAATCTATAACGTTGATCTATTTGTCGGGTGATTATTTTCGGCTTAGGGCTTGTTCTGTATTGATTTTGTTGGTGTGCGTACTTGTATATTGGCTGTGACGACATCTATTGGGTTGTGATTTTTATTGGTGGGCCGCGAGTTGATTATTGGGTACTATTTTTAGCTCGGTTATTACTGGTATGTACCTTTATACCTCGCCTGGGGCGGGCTCGGGTATTGCTTGGGGTGGGCGTGCTATATTGGATATGTAACCACGATTGGCTTCTGTAAAGTTGTAGGATAATATGTATATAGGGGCTGTTGCGCTGTCAGTCAGAGAGGTAACAGCCCATGGGGTAAGGATTTACCCATGGGGCGCTAACTATCAGATAGTCTGATACCAACTGTCAGACAGTCTTTTTCAACTATCAGATACCCAGATAGATGATCGCCCAGTTACAAGTTGCCTGATAGTTGTATTTTTTAAACCCCGAGTGTTGTTGACGGAGTCTGTTACTTCCGAAATCCTTGATCGTGGTGCCGGTGCCGGAATTCTGGCTTTGATTAAAAACACTGAACTGCTGAACGATGGCGGAATCTACGAAACCCGGCCGGATTCCTAATCCGAGGAGGCGACGGAGTCAATTAAACGTAACAATGAAACGATCGCGATGGACAATGGACTGATGGAGTCTATTCAATGTATCCAGAACGATACGATGGCGGCGGAGTCTATTACAGTATTCTGGTATTAAACACGCAACCAAAGCGATCAGATGATGGCGAAGTAATCTACAAAACAGAGAACGACAGGAAGGCGATGGAGTTGCTGAGTTTATTAAACCCAGTAAGATGTGCATAGCGAAGCGATCGAGGCGGATAACGGAGTATATTACAGTATTAAACACGCAACCAAAGCGATCAGACGATGGCGAAGTAATCTACAAAACAGAGAACGACAGGAAGGCGATGGAGTTTATTAAACCCAGTAAGATGGTGCATAGCGAAGCGATCGAGACGGATAACGGAGTCTATTACAGAATTAAACCTGGAACGACGACGGTGGAATCTATAGGCCTAAACCTGGAACAATGCGAACAAGGCTACTCTAAAGTTAGACTAGACTGGTTTGTGAGATTACCTTGCCAATACTAACTCAATACAATTGGCTTTCTTCGAATTCCTAATAATATGTTTTAATCTTAATAATAAATTATTCAACATAAATTATTTTATAAGTCTTGTCAATGTATAAGATTGCTAAAGACTAAAGAGCTAACTTTAGGAAGATCTGCCTTATATTTTTAGAATTATTCTAATTAATTTTTGTTATGTTTATAATGAATTGTATCTTTTGACAGACTACTTGATGTGCGACCGTGATAATAAAATTAAATGGTGCCGAAATATTTTCACTTACTTAAGTGCAGGGGGGGGGGGGGGGGGGGGCAATCAATATTCTTCCCTCTCCAGGTGAAAATCGACGCAAATAACAGCTTGTTTACTACTAAAATAAAACTGCATCCTGTTCTATAGGAAAAAACATTATAGGGAAAACTTTAGCAAGTTGTGTTTATTTTAACCGATAGACAAGATTACATGTTTACCAAGTTTGGTATAATTTAGTCAAAGATTGAATGAGTTACGATTTAAAATTATCAGTGGAGGGTGAAGGCGCCGGGCCAGGATTCAGTTATACTTGAATAAAGAATAGTGATTAAACCAAGGGATACGCGATATATGACACTGCTGTATAAGTTCATTGAATGACTGTTGATTTCGAAACATTTAATTCAAAACTATATAAATGTTAATACCGGTATAATGTTGGATTTTTTTTGTAATAATTAACAGATGACTTATATTTCATTAATTTATTTTTTTTATCTAATCACATTATTAAATAACGAAGCACAGAAATAATACTAAGATTGAATATTTAATTGAAGGTACAGTACCGAATTGAATATTTGAATGGGAGAATCTTTTAGGCTCGTTAAGCCAAGGAATGCCTGTTCACCACCATGGGTGATCTTCCACAGTAAACCCTTCCACTCTGTTTCCCAAGTTGCCTTGGTTCCCAATCGACCGCTGAAGGATGAAAGCCGGGGTTGGGCTAGGCTGCAGCATTTAAAGCACTGTGCCCAAACAGTACTGCCCCATCTAGGGATCGAACATTGAATATTTGAGATTGCATAAGATAGAGTATTGAATTTTGAATATCTTCGGCCGTCATCCCGTTGGTGACTGCATTGGCAACCATTTCGACAGTTTCGATTGGTTTCGGCTCTGCAGTCCCCGAATAGACCGATGGTCGGCGTGGTTGCTGTCCCCATGACTGAGGCTGCATTACCAACCAAAATTGCTATCTCCAGGCGTTGGAGCAGAAACTGGTGTGACCGCGGTTCGTGGGTGGCACTGTGGAGACGAGCCCCGATCTCCCGGGGGAAGGGGCCAGGGCGGCCAAAGGTCTCAAAGGCCACGGGGTGAAATAAATGGCCCCGGTCAGCCGGTCCATTAGGTCGCGATACTTAGAGTTTTTAATGCGCTCCGCCCCCTTAGCTGAGTGCCCCTCGGCAATGATGGTTTGTTGAACAGTTGAAGGTGGCTGGGGGCCAGTCAGCCAGTGGATCTAGTAATAATTAACGCAAAAGATATGATTAGGTAGGCCTACGTGATATTACTGTATTAATTTCTCAAACCAAACCTCCATTGACGTCAAATATATCCAATTTCTCAATCCATACTAATCCGTATGTAATAATGCTACACTGTAATGCAATACCGGTAATGTCAATGTCCAACCAAACAATGTGTTGAGTGTTATCGGACCAGCCTCCGAGAAATGTTAGGCTAACGGCACCTCGCTCTGTTGCATCCGTTTTTGTAGTGGTCAGGCAGTCAGGTGGTCTAGTTCCAGGCTACCAGAATCCGTTAGGCCTAGTGCATGATATAGAATCAGCACATCCTGACATCTGTGCAATTCCTGAACTCAGGCGAGCATTTCACAGATGGTGGTCTAATTTATATGGTCTTGTACCGCGAAACCGTGTATTATTTACAGATGTAGGCTAAATTTCCAATAGTATCTACATCATTGTCCAGAATAGGGTGTTTCCCTTCACTTCTATGGGGCTTTCAATTAGTCCTACCTGTCCCAAATACGTTGCCTAATGATTTCCAACCTGTCCAATATAGGGGCATCCAATCAAATCATCATATGAGCCAACTCCTCGTCATCGGACCAATACCAACATTCCTACAGTTAGGCATCTCCCTTATTGGCTATATAATGTAAAGGTTAATGGAAAATTCCACTGATATATAATCCAAGTGTCAGCTACGAATCCGGGGCTCATTATAACAACCTATACTGGACCAAGCAACGTATTTGGGACAAGAGCTGGTTGAGGTATATGTACAGTGGAAATTCCCATTCTAAATAAGGGCATTTGGAATACATGTTCCCAAGTTATGGTTAAAGATATACTGTGGGTGCCTTGCAAATGGCTTGTAAGACTGTGATGCATTATAGGCTATAGGGTCATCATAGTCACGTTATTTCATTTCATGTTGTGCAATTTATTCATATTGTGCAATTTATTCATGTTGTGCAACTTATTCATTGTGCAATTTATTCATGTGGTGCAATTTATTCACTTTATAATAAATCTAAATACATTCGTATAATAATAATTAAATGAAAATCAAATTAGTGATATCGCAACCTCCTCCCCCAGACTCAACTCATCCCAAATAGTCCTTCATAAGTCTAAAATTTGACTCAAATAGGTTGTTAGTGTCACGTATAGGTTGATTTTGTCCAAAATAGCCTGTAGCTTTATCAAAATTATTTAAAATAGTTTATAAATGTAAAGGAATACCGAAAACTCCACTTCATAATCATAGCTTTAATTCCAATTTGTCCCAAATAGGTTGTGTATGTCCCATATAGGGTGTTTATGTCCCATACATGGAGTTTTTGTCCCAAATAGCATGTAACATTCTCAAAATGATTTTACATAGTTTATAAATATAATGGAAATACTCAAAAGAAAATAGAATTCACTATCATAGCTTTAATTTAAATCTGTCCCAAATAGGTTGTTTATGTCCCATATAGGGTGTTTGTGTCCCATATAGGGTGTTTGTATCCCAAATTGTGTGTCACTTTCTCAAAATGATTTTACATAGTTTATAAATATAATGGAATACTCAAAAGAAAATAGAATTCACTATCATAGCTTTAATTTAAATTTGTCCCAAATAGGTTGTTTTTGTCCCATATAGGGTGTTAGTGTGCCAAATAGCGTATGACTTTCTCAAAATGATTTTACATAGTTTATAAATATAATGGAATATTCAAAAGAAAATAGAATCCACTATCATAACTTTAATTTAAATTTGTCCCAAATTGGTTGTTTGTGTCCCATATAGGGTGTTTGTGTCCCGTATAGGGTGTTTGTGTCCCATATAGGGTATGAAGTGCTTATAATCATTTCAAATAGTTTCGAAATGTAATGGAATACTCAAAAGACTATAGAATTCACTATCATAGCTTTAATTTAAATTTGTCCCAACTAGGTTGTTTATGTCCCATATAGGGTGTTTGTGTCCCATATAGGGAATTTGTGTCCCAAATTGCGTGTCATTTTCTCAAAATGATTTTACATAGTTTATAAATATTATGGAATACTCAAAAGAAAATATAATTCACTATCATAGCTTTAATTTAAATTTGTCCCAAATAGGTTGTTTTTGTCCCGTATAGGGTGTTTGTGTCCCATATAGGGTATGAAGTGCTTATAATCATTCCAAATAGTTTCGAAATGTAATGGAATACTCAAAAGACTATAGAATTCACTATCATAGCTTTAATTTAAATTTGTCCCAACTAGGTTGTTTATGTCCCATATAGGGTGTTTGTGTCCCATATAGGGAATTTGTGTCCCAAATTGCGTGTCATTTTCTCAAAATGATTTTACATAGTTTATAAATATTATGGAATACTGAAAAGAAAATATAATTCACTATCATAGCTTTAATTTAAATTTGTCCCAAATAGGTTGTTTATGTCCCATATAGGGTGTTTGTGTCCCATATAGGGTGTATGTGTGCCAAATAGCGTGTGACTTTCTCAAAATGATTTTACATAGTTTATAAATATAATGGAATACTCAAAATAAAATATAATTCACTATCATTGCTTTAATTTCAATTTGTCCCAAATAGGTTGTTTTTGTCCCATATAGGGTGTTTGAGTCCCATATAGGGTGTGAATTGCTTATACTGATTTTAAATAGTTTCGAAATGTAATGGAATACTCAAAAGAATATAGAATTCACTACTATAGCTTTAATTTCAATTTGTCCCAAATAGGTTGTTTGTGTCCCATATAGGGTGTTTGTGTCCCGTATAGGGTGTTTGTGTCCCGTATAGGGTGTGAAGTGCTTATAATGATTTCAAATAGTTTTGAAATGTAATGGAATACTCAAAAGAATATAGAATTCACTACCATAGCTTTAATTTCAATTTGTCCCAAATAGGTTGTTTTCGTCCCATATAGGGAGTTTTTCTTGCCAAATAGCGTGTGACTTCCTCAAAATGATTTTACATAGTTTATAAATCTCATGGAAATACTCAAAAGAAAATAGAATCCACTATCATAACTTTAATTTAAATTTGTCCCAAATAGGTTGTTTGTGTCCCATATAGGGTGTTTGTGTCCCGTATAGGGTGTTTGTGTCCCATATAGGGTATGAAGTGCTTATAATCATTTCAAATAGTTTCGAAATGTAATGGAATACTCAAAAGACTATAGAATTCACACCATAGCTTTAATTTCAATTTGTCCCAAATAGGTTGTTTTTGTCCCATATAGGGTGTTTGTGTCCCAAATAGCGTGTGACTTTCTCAAAATGATTTTAAATAGTTTCTAAATCTCATGGAATACTCAAAAGAATATAGAATTCACTACCATAGCTTTAATTTCAATTTGTCCCAAATAGGTTGTTTTTGTCCCATATAGGGTGTTTGAGACCCATATAGGGTGTGAATTGCTTATAATGATTTTAAATAGTTTCTAAATCTCATGGAATACTCAAAAGAATATAGAATTCACTACCATAGCTTTAATTTCAATTTGTCCCAAATAGGTTGTTTTTGTCCCATATAGGGTGTTTGACTCCCGTATAGGGTGTGAATTGCTTATAATGATTTTAAATAGTTTCTAAATGTAATGGAGTACTCAAAAGAATATAAAATTCACAACCATAGCTTTAATTTCAATTTGTCCCAAATAGGTTGTTTTCATCCCATATAGGGTGTTTATGTGCCAAATAGCGTGTGACTTCCTCAAAATGATTTTACATAGTTTATAAATATAATGGAAATACTCAAAAGAAAATAGAATCCACTATCATAGCTTTAATTTAAATTTGTCCCAAATAGGTTGTTTGTGTCCCATATAGGGTGTTTGTGTCCCGTATAGGGTGTTTGTGTCCCGTATAGGGTGTGAAGTGCTTATAATGATTTCAAATAGTTTCGAAATGTAATGGAATACTCAAAAGAATATAGAATTCACTACCATAGCTTTAATTTCAATTTGTCCCAAATAGGTTGTTTTCGTCCCATATAGGGTGTTTTTTTGTGCCAAATAGCGTGTGACTTCCTCAAAATGATTTTACATAGTTTATAAATCTCATGGAAATACTCAAAAGAAAATAGAATCCACTATCATAACTTTAATTTAAATTTGTCCCAAATAGGTTGTTTGTGTCCCATATAGGGTGTTTGTGTCCCGTATAGGGTGTTTGTGTCCCGTATAGGTGTGAAGTGCTTATAATGATTTCAAATAGTTTCGAAATGTAATGGAATACTCAAAAGAATATAGAATTCACTACCATAGCTTTAATTTCAATTTGTCCCAAATAGATTGTTTTCGTCCCATATAGGGTGTTTTTTTGTGCCAAATAGCGTGTGACTTCCTCAAAATGATTTTACATAGTTTATAAATCTCATGGAAATACTCAAAAGAAAATAGAATCCACTATCATAACTTTAATTTAAATTTGTCCCAAATAGGTTGTTTGTGTCCCATATAGGGTGTTTGTGTCCCGTATAGGGTGTTTGTGTCCCATATAGGGTATGAAGTGCTTATAATCATTTCAAATAGTTTCGAAATGTAATGGAATACTCAAAAGACTATAGAATTCACTACCATAGCTTTAATTTCAATTAGTCCCAAATAGGTTGTTTTTGTCCCATATAGGGTGTTTGTGTCCCAAATAGCGTGTGACTTTCTCAAAATGATTTTAAATAGTTTCTAAATCTCATGGAATACTCAAAAGAATATAGAATTCACTACCATAGCTTTAATTTCAATTTGTCCCAAATAGGTTGTTTTTGTCCATATAGGGTGTTTGAGTCCCATATAGGGTGTGAATTGGTTATAATGATTTTAAATAGTTTCTAAATCTTATGGAATACTCAAAAGAATATAGAATTCACTACCATAGCTTTAATTTCAATTTGTCCCAAATAGGTTGTTTTTGTCCCATATAGGGTGTTTGACTCCCGTATAGGGTGTGAATTGCTTATAATAATTTCAAATAGTTTCTAAATGTAATGGAATAATAAAAATAATATTTTTTCCTTTCTTCTACCAATTCCAATCTATTCCAACTGAATGTACCGCTGCTTCCTTCCCTTATTTTTCCATCTTCCCTTATTTAGTAGCATTTTGCTTTAGACTTTTTAAGAAAACCAAAATTTCGGATTGTTAGTATACATATTGGTCAGTCTAAGAACTTCGTAGGGATCATAGGGATAATTATTTGTGGGCGAAAATTGCATTCATTTCGGTTCATTTACAGTATTCATTCCAACGTAGTACTATTTAGTACCTGGAA
>JAUCBJ010007930.1:0-121723 GCA_032718475.1 Nemertoderma westbladi
TTATCATGTAACAGGATTCGTTTTCGTCGGAGAACTCGTCCGTATAGAATCCTTCCATCTCAGATTGATCAGTGTCGTTCACATCACTGAATTGGACATGTAGTTCGGAATCACTTACCTGATTAGGACTAGTTCGATCGAATTCAGCGTGCAACAAGATATGATGTTTCGCACCACACTTTGCACACCTTATGTCTGAGTAACAGGTTCGCCGTTGATGTCCTTGTCTGAGGCAGTTATAACACAACCGCTTGTCCCACATGACTTCACGCCTCTCAGTTAATGATTTCTTTAGAAATTCATCACACCTATTTAAATGGTGGGTCCCGTCACACAGCGCATATTTCGGTTTGATGTTACTTACCTTATTCTGAGTCACATTGTGTACACTTGCCTTTTCTTCGGGCTTTCTCACCTGATTTCTCTTGGGAGACGTAGGAGGAGTTTTTCTTACCTGTTCTCTCCTGTCATTTGTTCGAGACTTGAATTTACTTACCTGATCTTTAGGTATTTTATTCACGTAATAAGATCTATCCGTGTCTTTCCCGCTATCTTCTCCTTGAGAAGTCTGGCTTTCGCCGTCGTCTGTATAACACACTGGTGTTACCTTTCTCCTAGAGACGGGTTTTTCACTTACCTTGTTTTCAGGTGTCTTCTCTCTGGACAGTTTCAGGAGCTGTAGTTTCACTTCTCCATCTAGGAATGACATGAGATCAGCCATGGTAGGGTCTCGTCGTTGTTGTTCCATCATATATAACACTTTCTTATCCCAGTGTGTACCTACTCCACCCTTCGGTAAAGTAGAAGCCACTGCTCTAATAACCATAGCATTCTGATACTCCTGAGACTTACCTAGCCAATCTAATTGTCTACAGATCTCCTGAATCTCATCGGAAAACTCGATAATTCCGCTGCTAATAAACTTTCGGGGCGCTACCAACTTTGCATACAAATACCCAGCGATGTTATTCCTATTACCATACCTGATGTTTAGTGTATCCCAAACTTGTCTTAATCCGTCTGGATGTCCAATAAACTTTAACGCCATTAACTTGGGAGATCCTTCCAAGCACTCGATGAGGTATCTAAGTTTTTCTCCATTAGATAGTACAGAGTTCTGTATGTTATCTTTGTAATATTCATTAAAAGGTAACCATTTCATCTCATCTCCATTGAACTTGACGATCTCTCCCACCTTTACCGCTTGCCGGGCTTCGGTTCTAGCCATTTGACGCGTAAAACTTTCTTGGGCCATCGTGTTATTTAATATCGAGTTATCGGTATATAAATTTCTCGGATTATGATCAGTTCTATATGGAATATCATTATCAACAGGTCTATAATTACCCTTAATAGGGTTCACTATAGGAGTTTCTACTTCACTAGCAGTATAGATGCGTGTAGGCTCCACACCTTGCGCATGCGATACTTCAGACCTAACGGGTTGACACATTGTTACAGAGGGTGGTGGTATACCCCTTTGAGTATTTACTAATTTATCGCGTTCTAGCGCGATACTTTGCTGCACTTCTTGCAACTCGAGCCTACTTTCCCTTACTGTGCCCATGAATTGCTGGACAGTCTCCTGCATCTGCCCGAGCAGGAGATCCATCCCCCGCCGTCTCTCATCCACCCATTCGACCGCCGAAGCAGGAGTCGCCAACGTTGTAGCGGGCGGACGAGGGACGACGGGCGACAAATTATGAATATTTCGCTCGGGGTCCAGGACCTGAACTGTCTCCTGGGCAGTTCTACGGGGCACAGGTAGCTTAGTGCTATGCAGAGGGAATTTAGAGGTAGTCTCAGGGAGCACAGGTGTGTCTATCACCGAAGGGGTGATTTCAAGAACAGGCCTAATTATTTCAGGCTCATCTACTATAGTAGGGAGTCTTTCTATTTTAATTATTTGGTCTGTGGGCTCTGTACTACCTAAGTTGGTGTTATTTAGTTGCCTTCTAACAGCTGGAGGCAAATCAGGCAATTTCTGACGGTGGAATGTTCTTTTACGTCTGCTTAGACGAGATCTATTTCCTTTGCCTTCAGTATCGGTGGTATCGCCTTCCTCAGATGATGTATATCCCTGTCTTTTGGGAGTAGATCGATTCATCATCTGCATATTACTAGCTGCTAACTGTTTATTTATGCAGTCTTGATTCTCCTGAATGTTTTCCAATTCTAATTGGGTGGTTTCTTCAGTCGCTCTCCGTTCTGCTTCCGCCACTGCCTTTGCCGCCTTTCTTTCAGCTTCGGCCGCTTTTGCTTCTGCCGCTGCCGCTGCCTCTGCCGCCTTTGCCTCTGCCGCTGCCTCTGCCGCTGCCGCTTTTCTTTCTGCTTCTGCAGCTACCACTGCTGCTTTCTTTCTGTCTTCTATACGTTTTTTCTTTACTTGCTCCTCCTGGACTCGTGTGATGCGGAGTTGTTCATCAAATTTAGCCTGGTTCGCAGCCCTCATTTCCACATCGATGGCATCCAACACAAGCTTGGTTCCTTCACTATTAGGGCTCCCTTTAACCTTCTCCTCAACTCGTCATCACCTAAAAAACGTTGATAGTCTGACAGATAGATGTCAATGGCATCCCTCTTATGCGGTTTCTCTGCCGTCGCTTCACTTTCCACTTGGGAAAAAGTAGCGTCTGTTGATTCTCCATGGGTTGAGCGCTCCTCTAGCTGAGCTTTCCACTGAGCTGTTCCTTGAACCTGGAGACTCACCCGTTGAAACCAAGTCTTTACGGCAACTTGCAACGACGTGTCTTGCCTTCGTTTAGAAGCCTCCTCAAAGGCCGACAATATTAGCCTGATTCGTAGAATTCTTTCTCTTACTTGATAAAGCAGCTGTCCCTGCTCTTGAGGTCCTTGAGGTTGTTGTAACAGTTGTTTTTCTACTCGCTCCATAGAGCTGAAGAATCCCTGTGCGTATCCGGCTGCGGACCTCTTCCACACAGCTGGATCTATGGTTTCCTCGGCTACTCCCATCCGGTGTATGTCTTCCCAGGCAGCTTCGGATAAATCAAACGGGAGTCCGGGTCCGGGAAAGTTCCATTGCGACTCGACCATGGACTTCAGTTCTTCCCTTGTGTATCCAGCATAACTATCTCTAGTTGAACGCTGGCTTCTCGCCCAATCGATCTGGTGTTCTTCCACAGCGATCAATAACCTAGTGAGTACGGCTGCAGGAAGGATGAGAAGGGGATCTGAATAAGCCTCATCCGTCATCCTTGCTCCGCGTTCGGGTGTCAGTTCTACCGTATCTTCACTACTGGAGCTGTCGGGCCGCTGAGAAATAAGTTCTTGGCTCGCGGGTTGTTGCTGTTCCGCTGCTTCTTGGTTCCTCTTGACCTGAGCTCGAGTGCCTATGACAGACCTACGATGTTGGACCAGCCTAGGTTCTTTTATTACTACTGGAGGGATGACCTTCCTCACAGTGGGAGGTGAACTGAACTTACGACCAGACGGTTCTACGTCTCTATCTGAGTCGCAGATAGTTACATCTAATAAACTGTCTGACAGGTTCTGCTTAGTATCAGACATGTCTATGTATACCGTTGAATGTCTACTGCTGTATTACAGTCTGAGCAAGTCTAGTAACTCAGTATTAACTGCTAGCCTAGTAATTAATTACCGATACTGCTACTCAGTGTAGTAGGATATATATATAATATATTAGAAAACCGGTATGCTTATAGTATATATAACTATAAAAGTATTATTACAGACTAGGTTTATCACAGAATACCGGTATAATTTTAGCACAGATATATAGAAATATATAATAGGCCTATCGTGAATACCGGTATGCAGCTTACAGTTTGTAGTATATATAATTCTGGACTAGAATTAATTACAAGTACCGGTATAATTTCAGCCTAAATTTATAGAAATAAAGATAATAGGCCTATCGTAAATACCGGTATATCAATTATTTTAAATAATTGAATTTCTGAATTTTAGGGTTACTTGGTTACTTTACTTACTTTATTACCGCTATTTGAGCAGTAGACCAACTGATATTGAGACCTAATTGTTGTATGGCAGGCCTACTATTTATAAATCGTTTGAGTTGATTTATAATATATATATATACCCGTTTAATGGGTTTTGTCAATGTTGAAATAAATGTTATTATTTCTGGGGAGTAATCACTACACAAAGCGGTGCGCTTTCAGTGAAGTGTTACTTATAGGACACTAAAACAAATAATGCTAATTTACCTAAGTTACTTAATACTACAGATTACGTACAATTCGGGTGAGATTACAATCTCTAAATAAACACAAAATTTTACAAAAACACAAAATACGAATTTTCAGGGTAATTTTACAAGAAGTCTACAAACCAGCTTAACAAAGGGTTAGAAAACTGGTTATTACAACAGACAGGGTACTGCGGTTATTTGAAAATAATACGTAGTAGTAAATACACTGCGTTGTCCAGATAGGAAAATACCACCGCCTGACGACCTATAGCCGTATCGCTACAGGTACTACGTTATGTATCACGGAGTGTTCCTACCTAGAAGTTAATAGAGCTAATCGAACGTGCCTATCAACTACTTTACAACACAAATATAATGCCTACACTAATTACTTTCGGAAAGCACTGTACACTAAACCCTAAATTAGGTACGAGTACTTGTACAACATATAATCAGTAGTTAAATATACTTGAACAGCTAAAATAACCACGGCATCTGCTGGAGTGACCGATGCACAAAATCACCAGTCTTTACCTACGCCAAGCAGCCCGTGTAGTACCGGGGTCAATTTAACTATAGCGGTATGTATAACAAACACAATTACTGTAGGAACAAACTTGGGGAATGAATGTTGCGAATAATCGCATAAACTCTGAATAATAAATATTACGCTACGCGTACAAACCACTCAAACAAAATGCAGACCAAACACTGACAGACTACTATCAAGCCTAAATAAACTACAGGACATGCAGACTCCGAAATGATTAGGTAGTATGCGTTCTAACCCAGTAGTACGACTTATTCTTTAGTTGGGGGTTTACCTTACAGCATTCGCTGCCCCTACTTCCTAACCGTTCTTTATCGGACAAGTGATCTACACACACTGCAATCCGTTCAGACCTAATAACAGCCAGACAACTATCCAGCCTACAAATTATCTAAATAAATATTATACGCTACCCGTACAGACTTACACAAACAAAGTACAGACTAAACGATGGCAGACTACTCTCAAGCCTAAATAAACTACAGGACATGCAGACTCCGAAATGATTAGGTAGTATGCGTTCTAACCCAGTAGTACGACTTATTCTTTAGTTGGGGGTTTATCTTACAGCATTCGCTGCCCCTACTTCCTAACCGTTCTTTATCGGACAGGTGATCTACACACACTGCAATCCATTCAGACTTAACAGCAATCAGACAACAGCTCAACCTACAAATTATCTGTACAATCTGATCAGGCTTACACGCCTTCTGTTCAATACTGGCCTACAAATAAATAAAACTGACAGAAATAGGCCTAAGTAAAATCCCAATAAAAACCAGGCGTCCCCGATTAATTATTAAGACCTACCGGCATATAGTAATCAAATCGAATAATACTGCTGTACCTGTACTGTAAGTACCGGTTCGGACAGTTGGGCCTACGGACGTACAGAAGTACCGGCTCTGGCAGTTGGACCTACGGGCCTACAGCAGTACCGGTTCTGGCAGTTGGGCCTACTGACCTACAGATACACCGTTCAGGTTTACCGGTTGACCGGTACTTTCAACTTTATTGCTTAGTGCAATAAAGAAGCTATATCCGTTATTGTTCTTACCAGAACAATATTAAACTGTATTTAATGCCTACCCTGCAATACAGACTATATATCCGTTATTGTTCGCGCTTTCAGACCTTTGGCAGTTTAACCCGCCAAATTATGATGTCTTCTAGATAATAAATCACTTTTAGTCTATGACAAGTATTTAATTCACTACACTAGTCGAAACCAATCTGTGCGCGATCATTCACCCGCTGGATATACCCGGGAGATTGGGTTCGACGGCTTAATCTTATTGCTATGTAAGCCTAATGTATTATTCGACTGACAGTATTATATATTATTTCTGACAATATTATTCACCTTCGGGGAATATTAACAGTTCCTTTAGGACGTGGCGCTTTATCTATACAAACAGAGTTATGACTTAAACTACTCACAACGATATGGCTTAGTTATAAGTCACATATATGGCGCATTCTTTAGGAAATGCTTCGTTATCAGTCTCACTCATACACAATGCTGCACAATACTGCACACTGATCTGCCGATCTTCACTGATTTTAGTTATATATAAAAGGAACACGGACCGACTCATGTAGGGTCTATCAAATAACATTAGATTCACTTCAAACCACTTTAACATAAGTCACAATCGTTATATGTAACCTTTCTCTCTTACCTTCGGTATATCAAGAATATTGGGTTTCGGGGTTATTTATCGTTATTCCAAATATAATAATTCATCAACCATATTATGAAGAACTGACAGTAAATAGCAGTATAACAATATAAAATTATGCACAGTGATTCAGTGTGCGTTAAGTTCATTAGTTTGAGATTAAGTGTTGGTTTGTTGATAACCAGTTTGATAACCAGTTTGATAACGGATATATGCCCTTTATAATTAAGCCTACTAGTGTTAGACTAAAACAGAAAAGCACAAAATATTTACAAGCCGTTCTCTCCTGGCTCAGGAAAGAAAGACCAACAACACTGAAAACTGAAAAGAATAACCTTATTTACAAAGGCTTCCACCCAACACAGAGAAAGAGCATACAGATAGGAAAATTCAGTTCAGTAGATCTGTGATAGGTCGAAATCAAAATCAACTCAAATCCTATTGGCAGATACTTTCCCAAGCTGGTTGGACAATCAAACGTAGCCCAGATCCCTTCGCACAGCGAATCAGCCAATCAGCCGGTAGCTTGCGCTATTCGAATTATAGATCCCCTTTTTAGAGTATTCTAGCGACTGGGGGGAACTGGTTAGCAAGGCAAACGAATCAGTTATCCCACAAAAGCTTTTACAGTACTGGTACTGGTACATTAGAACATTACCATAATAAAATGCATTTTAACAACGATTTTTCCTCCATGTATTGGAGTAAACGGGTCTTTAAATTGGAGTTCGAATGAAAAATATTATTGCGGAGCATCTGAAGTAAAATAAAGTATAAATTAACGTTGTTTGCGAATTCCATATTATTTATTTTCAAATGTAGTGCTGTTCGTCTGAAGATCTGTTTACATTACACGTTCGTGGGGCGTCGCTCAGCACGCGAACTTGAGCAAGTTCGAAACAAGTTCGAAACAAGTTCGATTTGATCTGGAGTCAATCATCACATGATTGTTGATTACTATACAAATTAGTGAATAATAACGAGGTTCATAATTTATTGTATTCATACACATTTATTCAGTATAAATAAGGCACAAATGTGGATTGCAATTACTAAAATATAATAATTAGGTATTAAATAAGTATTAAATAAGTATTAAATAAGTATTATAGAGTAATCGTTAGTGCCTCTGGCGACTTTCCGTTGCTTTATATTGCTTTAAACAATTAGAATAATTAGATCTAATTAAACGTAATCATTCCCATAGCTTCCTATTAATTAGTTTAATCCCGTGAATCATTTTCTTAAATCAGTTTCTTTGCTTCTTATTATTATTTTAGCTTAATGATATGCATTTCTTTCACTCGTTTCCTTCTATGTCCGTCAACTCATCCTCTACAATAGAACATTCTAGAACATCATTGCAGTCTGTCTTATTAGCGATAAAGTTGTGTCGTTTTATCGCGCGGGGTGAATATATTTCGTTATCTTCGTTGCCGACAGGGGGTTCGGATTGGAACCGGACGGGTACTGCCTGCAGTCGTCCCGGCAACGAACCATGACTATCGGAACGACACGCTTCCTCGGTGCGAGAGAAGTCGTCGTCTGTATCGCCGAAAATTTCTTGAAGTTCGTCAGTTGATCCGTTGTAGACAGTGTGTGATTGGCTGTCAATCATCTCAGTCTTGTTTGAAGGTTGTCCAGTATAAGTATCGTTACTGACAGTAGACTGATTGTCATGATGTTCCACATAATGTCTTTTATCTCTGGCAGAGGATCTATTCTCCGTAATTTGTCCAGAATATCTTTTATCACCGACAGTAGATGGGCTGTCCACCATTTGTCCAGAATATTTTTTATCACTAATAGTAGATGGTCTGTCCGTAATTTGTCCAGAATATATTTTATCACCGACAGTAGATGGGCTGTCCGCAATTTGTCCAGAATATCTTTTATCACCGACAGTAGAAGGGCTGTCCGCCATTTGTCCAGAATATCTTTTATCACCGACAGTAGATGGGCTGTCCGCCATTTGTCCAGAATATATTTTATCACTAATAGTGGATGGTCTGTCCGCAATTTGTCCAGAATATCTTTTATCACCGACAGTAGATGGGCTGTCCGCCATTTGTCCAGAATATCTTTTATCACTAATAGTAGATGGTCTGTCCACAATTTGTCCAGAATATATTTTATCACTAATAGTAGATGGTCTGTCCACAATTTGTCCAGAATTTATTTCATCACTAATAGTAGATGGTCTGTCCGCAATTTGTCCAGAATATCTTTTATCACCGACAGTAGATGGCCTGTCCGCCATTTGTCCAGAATATATTTTATTACTAATAGTATATGGTGTGTCCGCAATTTGTCCAGAATATCTTTTATCACCGACAATAGATGGGCTGCCCGCCATTTGTCCAGAATATCTTTTATCAATAATAGTAGATGGTCTGTCCGCAATTTGTCCAGAATATCTTTTATCACCGACAGTAGATGGGCTGTCCGCAATTTGTCTAGAATATATTTTAACATTGGAAGTGGATCTACTGTCCGAACTTTGAGCAGAATATCCTGTATCACTTAGAGTAGATGGACTAGCAGCAAAATGTGCAGAATTTGTATTGTTACTAGCAGCAGCACGGTTCTCACTGAGTTGTTCAGGGGCTCTTTTGTTATTGACAGTAGACCGGTTATCCGTCTGTTGTCCAGAATATGTATCGTTACTGGAATTGTGCGGGAAGGTAGGAGAATTTCCAGAAATATAATTATCACAAAGTTCATTATCATCCTTTAGTTGCCTAGCAATGCAGTTTGCCGAAGGTCGGCTGTCAGTAAATAGTCCAGAATGCGAATTATTAGTGCCGTGAAGCTGTTTGTCTTTAAATTGCCCATTATTTTGATTATCACTGACATTAGGCGGTCCATTCAACATACGATGTCCAGAATTATTTTTGATAATAATGTCATTTAACCGGGTTGTGATGTCCGCAGTTTGCCTGGAGTTTCTATTTTTTTCTAGAACATTCCGAATGTCGGTTTGTGGGCTCGACAAACTGGTCAAGTGATTTAGTTCCTCATATTTGTCGGAAGTTAAGTTTGGGAGATCGTTGACCGACTTGGATTTGGAATGCTTGTCGAAAATCAACATAACTTTGTCCATCAGTTGACTCTCTGTGAAACAGAGGTTGAGGTCAGACAGACTGGTACTCATTGGATTATCGTTATTATCTGTAGACCTATCCTCACCATGGTCAGTGTTCTTCGATTCATTTGGCTTTGTGTCTACGGCACTGGAACCTTCACTGATACTTACAGATCGATCCGCATCTATATCAACATGAGTACCACTCCATCTATTACCCAAATTCGAACACGGTCTATCTGTAGTTGATTTTTCTGGTGGGGGTAATGCGAGAGGTTTTTGCTGCCTACTTTTTCGATGCTCTATATTATCTGATATCCTCCCACTATTAGGTATTTTATAACCACCGTTAGTGTCTGACATTACAGTTTCACTCTGTCGCATTCTTAGAACACGCCCATCGTCTGTCAACGCACTACCAGTGTGCAACGAACCAATTCCGTCGTTACTTAAAATCATTTTGAGAATGTCGTTTTTCACGTAGTGAATTCTATTGACGACTTGCGTGTTGTTTTGTTCAGACACGTCGTTGTAACAGATTTTCAGTTCATCCATTACGGCATCAATGTCAGCTATAAACTCAGCGTCATTCACTCCCCGTAGTAAAACATCAGCCCTGGCCCGAAGTTTCTGAAGATACATGAGTTTCTTTTGCAAAGGGTTTATTTTCTCTTCGATATCGTGTGCGACGTTGTTATAGTTCCCTTCCAACTTATCGATTAGAGACTCCGCATTTTGCATCACCATCTTAACAAATTTATCAGCCGCTATGGAAACCTCCTTCTCTATAAACTGACAGTTCTTTTTGAGACTACGAATCGTGTTACTATAGGAACTGATTTGATGCTTTAGATCTTCCATTTTACAGGTTAAGGTTTGTAGATGGCTGTTTAGGTTCACCTTGTAGGTATTCACGGTTTCCGATAATGGACGGTAGGGGTGTCCGTTGTGTTCCTCTAACAGACAGTCTACACACATCGGTGTCTGGCAGATATCACAGTAGAGTTTAAATGATTCGTAACTATGTTTATCGCATAAGGAGGTGCTTCTTATATCTCTGCCTAACTGGTTGTTGGCGCCGGTTCTATTAGTAATGGCTGGAGATTTAAATGTAACTCTCCTGTCTGTTCGACTCGGTCTGTCTCCAGATTCATTCATCCCTCTAGCGGCAGTAACGCGCATTTCGTCTGCTCTATGCCTCGGCGGTATTATAGCAACCCGTCGTTCACTCGTATACTCTTCGTTAATCATCAACGATACCCCGTCGTTGTTCCAGTTCACTAATTCGCCGTATCGCGATGCGTCGTCGGCCTTACTACCTGGCTCCTCCGCTTCGGATAAATCGACATGTTTATCCGGGACTTTTTGCCGTCCGGTGACGTCACGCCCGGTTCGAGACAACCTCATCGTCGTAAAAGATTTACTATTCGATTTGTTCGAAGACTCTGGAGTTTCTTCATCGTTTATTCGTCTGGATTCATTACCTTTCGCTTTGTAATTCATCTTTTTATCGACTAACTTACGCTCTATTTGAGTTTTCTGTAAACTCTCAGAGAATTCTTTGTAAGTCACTTCTTTATCTTTCTCCGATACTTTGTTTGATTTTATAGCAGCTGGTATCTCAACTCTCCTCGCTATTTCTTCAACACCGTGTGAATTCTTGCAGAACAAACAGTTTACTGTTTGTCTGTCGCTATCATCATATGAGAAGGTAAAATTTTTCAGGCAATCTCTACACAAAGTGTTTCCACATGGAAGGTGATCCATTATACTGTCGCTATCGTCACAAATTCCACATTCCTCAGTTTGAATCAATTTTGATGCCATTATGAAATTATTTATACTCTTAAGTATGAAATTTATACACAATAATCATGTAATTATGATATAATAATATCAAAATTCGGTATATCAGTAATGTAAGGTAGTAAATTGAGTTTTGGCTATTGTTTGTTTTGTGTAACTGTAAAACATGTGTGCAATGCGTTTGTTTAGTACTTATATATTCTATTTACAATGTAATATAACTCAGCGTTAAGTGATTCAGTAGGGTACACACTGTGATTTGTCTTACCAATAACGATTGCCAACGATTATCAACCTGGTCCAGTAATCACAATAGTCCTCTATATGTCTATTGTATGCGTTAATTATTAATCCCGTAGTTATGGCTACCATTATAACATTGGCGTTGACTCATAATAATGGAAATGTGCAGTAATTTACGCCGCATTCATGGCAGAGAGAGAGCACTGTAAGTCCATTTTTTGAGATTTTCCGATATTTAAATTGTAGAGGGATTCGATATGGGGGTGGTTTTCGCTTGGCAGAAAAACGTAAGTTTTTAAATACCGTTCAGAATTTGGTGTGGCAAAATCTGTAAAAATTCAATATTTGGCTAATTTGGGTAAAAAAACGGGGTGTTAATCAGGTTAAATATGAGCAATATTTTCTGGTAATTAAAGATATTGATATTCATGGGTTTTGTGATTCCTGCATAAATGGTATTTATAAAGTTCTCTAATATCAATTCTATAGATAGTTACTAAATAAGTGTCAAAAAAAGGTTTATTATTAAATTTCAATCATTTATTTAATAAATAAAAGTTTCTGATCAACACTATCCTAGAACTGGAAATATTGACCTATGGTGTTCTGCCTCGAACTTAGTGTTAATCACACGGTCTTCTTAAAAATAAATTTAACAATTAAATCATCCCAATTTTTTTATTATTATAATTTAGCCCGTTTTCTGTATGGCGAAATAATAGAGATGTATTAAGTGAAAAGTTGACATATCCTCAGTTGATTAAACAACAAAGTAATTCTGTATATTATTGACTAAGTTCAAATGGATTTTTACGAGAATGATTGGCAGCTGGGTGCTTGTGAATCTACCCGAAATATACTCCAAGTTCTGTGCCAAAATATAAACCAACACACCGCGTCTATCCTAGAAATAAAGAGGCAACGAGAGAAGATCCACAAAGAGGTGGCCGAGAAACATGCACTCCTTCAAGGGTTCATCACCAAAGAAGATAAGGTCGTCGTTCAGGTTAAGTTCTCCTTCCTTATTGTCGGAGATATCGACACTGTCTCTCAGGATTTTAGAGCCGAGATATTTTACCAAGCAAAGTGGCAAGAACCAGCACTGGCTGGTCTCAGTAAGAAGGCACTCAAAGAACTCGACTGGAGACAGTATTGGGACCCCAGACTAAAGATTGAGAACCTAAAAGATATCATTCAAGACGAGATGTGGTATAAAGTGAGGCGAGAGGGTCCCAACAGGACCCCTTGGGTAATCCAACGCCGTAGATTCAAGGGGATATTCATTGAGCAACTTGAGTTGCAACACTTTCCTTGCGACATTCAGGACATCTCGATAACTCTAATTACAGACAGACTTCGCTCGGAAGTAGAGTTAGTTCCGGACATGTCGGAGCCATCCACAGTTAATCGATACAGTTTCCAAGACCAGGAGGAATGGGACATTTATAATCACGTGCAAGTAGTCCAGGGTAGACCAGATTCGAACCCAGAGATAAAACAAAGTTACCCCGAAATAACTGCTACTTGTAGAGTCAAGCGAAAGGCTTTGCTCTACTTCTGGAATGTAGTTCTTCCGATGATGATGATGGCGTTTATTTCGCTAACCGGTTTCGCCATCCCTATCATTTGGCAGTCTGCTCGCATGGCCAACGCTTGCACGTTGCTACTGACAGCCGTTGCTTTTAAGTTCGTCATATCGGGCAACCTTCCAACAATTAGTTATCTCACCTACCTAGATATCTACGTTCTAGTAGAGATGTTGGGGCTGGGGATTATGGTGCTGGTGTACGCGGGTTTAGCTATACTGCGACCGGATTGGTTAGGTCGGGCTGTACCATTAGAGAGCGAACAACCTGCGTTCCTTGGAGATATGATTGCCCTTGGAGCACTCGCCCTGTTCCAGGTATCCTTCCATATTGGCTTCGGACTTTTCTTCTACCTCAAAACGAATAAAAGACGTAAAATAATGAAAGAAATGGACGAAGATTACAAAAGAGAGTCCCAGACAAAGAAGACAAGAATGTCTCTTAGAAAATCTAAATCGGATTTTTTTATTGGAAAATAAATTGAAATATTTAAATTGGCTTTGTAAAGAGCCCCGAACATGCACAGGAACTCCCTAGTATTGTCAGCGGGGGTGTACATGAAGGTTTATATGATGTGTCTCTTTTAGGGACTCCCTGGTATTGTCTGTGGTGGTGTACATGAAGGTGTGTGTATCTGCTGTGTCTCTTTAGGGGCTCCCATGTATTGTCTGCGGGGGTGTACACGAATGTGTATCTGTTGTGTCTCTTTAGGGGCTCCCTAGTATTGTCTGTGGTGGTGTACATGAAGGTGTATCTGCTGTGTCTCTTTAGGGGCTCCCATGTATTGTCCGCGGGGGTGTACACGAACGTGTATCTGTTGTGTCTCCTTAGGAGCTCCCTTGTATTGTCTGTGGTGGTGTACATGAAGGTGTATCTGTTGTGTCTCTTTAGGGGCTTCCTAGTATTGTCTGCGGTGGTGTACATGAAGGTGTATCTGTTGTATCTCCTCTGGGGATCCCTAGTATTGTCTGTGGTGGTGTACATGAAGGTGTATCTGTTGTGTCTCCTTAGGGGCTCCCTTTTATTGTCTGTGGTGGTGTACATGAAGGTGTATCTGTTGTATCTCCTCTGGGGATCCCTAGTATTGTCTGTGGTGGTGTACATGAAGGTGTATATGTTGTGTCTCCTTAGGGGCTCCCTTGAATTGTATGTGGTGGTGTACATGAAGGTGTATCTGTTGTATCTCCTCTGGGGATCCCTAGTATTGTCTGTGGTGGTGTACATGAAGGTGTATCTGTTGTGTCTCCTTAGGGGCTCCCTTTTATTGTCTGTGGTGGTGTACATGAAGGTGTATCTGTTGTATCTCCTCTGGGGATCCCTAGTATTGTCTGTGGTGGTGTACATGAAGGTGTATCTGTTGTGTCTCCTTAGGGGCTCCCTTTTATTGTCTGTGGTGGTGTACATGAAGGTGTATCTGTTGTATCTCCTCTGGGGATCCCTAGTATTGTCTGTGGTGGTGTACATGAAGGTGTATCTGTTGTATCTCCTCTGGGGATCCCTAGTATTGTCTGTGGTGGTGTACATGAAGGTGTATATGTTGTGTCTCTTTAGGGGCTTCCTAGTATTGTCTGCGGTGGTGTACATGAAGGTGTATCTGTTGTATCTCCTCTGGGGATCCCTAGTATTGTCTGTGGTGGTGTACATGAAGGTGTATCTGTTGTGTCTCCTTAGGGGCTTCCTTTTATTGTCTGTGGTGGTGTACATGAAGGTGTATCTGTTGTATCTCCTCTGGGGATCCCTAGTATTGTCTGTGGTGGTGTACATGAAGGTGTATATGTTGTGTCTCCTTAGGGGCTCCCTTGTATTGTATGTGGTGGTGTACATGAAGGTGTATATGTTGTGTCTCCTTGTCCTTAGGGGCTCCCTTGTATTGTATGTGGTGGTGTACATGAAGGTGTATATGTTATGTCTCCTTGTCCTCAGGGGCTCCCTTGTATTGTCTGTGGTGGTGTACATGAAGGTGTATATGTTGTGTCTCCTTGTCCTTAGGGGCTCCCTTGTATTGTCTGTGGTGGTGTACATGAAGGTGTATATGTTGTGTCTCATTGTCCTTAGGGGCTCCCTTGTATTGTCTGTGGTGGTGTACGTGAAGGTGTATCTGTTGTGTCTCCTTAGGGGCTCCCTTGTATTGTATGTGGTGGTGTACATGAAGGTGTATCTGTTGTGTCTCCTTAGGGGCTCCCTTGTATTGTATGTGGTGGTGTACATGAATGTGTATCTGTTGTGTATCTTAGGAGCTCCCTTGTTTTGTCTGTGGTGGTGTACATGAATGTGTATATGTTGTGTCTCCTTGTCCTTAGGGGCTCCCTTGTATTGTATGTGGTGGTGTACATGAAGGTGTATATGTTGTGTCTCCTTGTCCTTAGGGGCTCCCTTGTATTGTCTGTGGTGGTGTACATGAAGGTGTATCTGTTGTGTCTCCTTAGGAGCTCCCTTGTATTGTATGTGGTGGTGTACATGAAGGTGTATATGTTGTGTCTCCTTGTCCTTAGGGGCTCCCTTGTATTGCCTGTGGTGGTGTACATGAAGGTGTATATGTTGTGTCTCCTTGTCCTTAGGGGCTCCCTGGTATAGTCTGTGGTGGTGTACATGAAGGTATATCTGTTGTGCCTCCTTAGGAGCTCCCTTGCATTGTCTGTGGTGGTGTACATGAAGGTGTATATGTTGTGTCTCCTTGTCCTTAGGGGCTCCCTTGTATTGTCTGTGGTGGTGTACATGAAGGTGTATCTGTTGTGTATCCTTAGGAGCTCCCTTGCATTGTCTGTGGTGGTGTACATGAAGGTGTATCTGTTGTATCTCCTCTGGGGATCCCTAGTATTGTCTGTGGTGGTGTACATGAAGGTGTATATGTTGTGTCTCCTTGTCCTTAGGAGCTCCCTTGCATTGTCTGTGGTGGTGTACATGAAGGTGTATCTGTTGTATCTCCTCTGGGGATCCCTAGTATTGTCTGTGGTGGTGTACATGAAGGTGTATATATTGTGTCTCCTTGTCCTTAGGAGCTCCCTTGCATTGTCTGTGGTGGTGTACATGAAGGTGTATCTGTTGTGTCTCTTTAGGGGCTCCCTTTTATTGTCTGTGGTGGTGTACATGAAGGTGTATCTTGGTGTACATGAAGGTGCATCTGCTGTGTCTCTTTAGGGGCTCCCTAGTATTGTCTGTGGTGGTGTACATGAAGGTGTATGTGTTGTGTCTTCTTAGGAGCTCCCTAGTATTGTCTGTGGTGGTGTACATGAATGTGTATCTGTTGTGTATCTTTGGAGCTCCCTTGTTTTGTCTGTGATGGTGTACATGAAGGTGTATCTGGTGTGTCTCTTTAGGGGCCCCTAGTATTGTCTGCGGGGGTGTACATGAAGGTGTATGTGTTGTGTCTTCTTAGGAGCTCCCTAGTATTTTCTGTGGTGGTGTACATGAATGTGTATCTGTTGTGTATCTTTGGAGCTCCCTTGTTTTGTCTGTGGTGGTGTGCATGAAGGTGTATCTGGTGTGTCTCTTTAGGGGCCCTTAGTTTTATCTGCGGGGGTGTAGATGAAGGTGTATCTGTTGCGTCTCCTTAGGAGCTCCCTTGTATTGTCTGTGGTGGTGGTGTACATGAATGTGTATTTGTTGTGTATCTTTGGAGCTCCTTAGGGGCTCCCTAGTATTGTCTGCGGTTGTGTACGTGAACGTGTATCTATGGTGTCTCTTTGGAGCTCCCTTGTTTTGTCTGTGGTGGTGTACATGAAGGTGTATCTGTTGTGTCTCTTTAGGGGCTCCCTAGTAGTGTCTGCGGTGGTGTACATGAAGGTGTATCTGTTGTGTCTCTTTAGGGGCTCCCTAGTAGTGTCTGTGGTTGTGTACGTGAACGTGTATCTATGGTGTATCTTTGGAGCTCCCTTGTTTTGTCTGTGGTGGTGTACATGAAGGTGTATCTGTTGTGTCTCTTTAGGGGCTCCCTTGCATTGTCTGTGGTGGTCTACATGAAGGTGTATCTGTTGTGTCTCCTTAGAGGCTCCCTGGTATTGTCTGTGGTGGTGTACATGAAGGTATATATGTTGTGTCTCCTTAGGAGCTCCCTTGTATTGTCTGCGGTGGTGTACGTGAGCGTGTATCTATGGTGTATCTTTGGAGCTCCCTTGTTTTGTCTGTGGTGGTGTACATGAAGGTGTATCTGTTGTGTCTCCTTAGAGGCTCCCTGGTATTGTCTGTGGTGGTGTACATGAAGGTGTTTCTGTTGTGTCTCCTTAGGAGCTCCCTTGCATTGCCTGCGGGGGTGTACATGAAGGTGTATATGTTGTGTCTCCTTGTCCTTATGGGCTCCCTTGTATTGTCTGCGGTGGTGTACATGAAGGTGTATCTGTTGTATCTCCTCTGGTGATCCCTAGTATTGTCTGTGGTGGTGTACATGAAGGTGTATCTGTTGTGTCTCTTTAGGGGCTCTCTACCGCCCATTATCTTTACTAATTACCATACTATGTTTAAATATTCCATACATACATATGTATGCTCTACATTGAGTATACTAAATATAATATCGTATGTGTGTATAACACTGCGTTATAGTAGCTTAGATAAATTAAAACGCTTAAAAAATCATATATTAACCATAGTGTTCGGTTAATAATTTATATTCTAGTTTGCTTGTTTACATGTGATAATATAATACTAATTATGATTATGCTTCTTCAAATATCATTAGCACTATTATAAAGCTCATTATCAGCTTGTGTTACTGACACATTTACTGCATTTTTACTGTTATTTGCGCAGTCAATTTTAATTGGATACTGCAACTGTTGGTTATATTTACCTTTTCCTTTTATCTTTTACGACTATAAATTCTCTCCTACTTTAGGAGTTGGTTTAACATAATCATATAACTGTCATCATATAATATAGGTTTCATCATGGACTCACTTAAAAAACACTCTTTAAAAAAACAAATCTCCAATGTTGTACAAGATTCGATATAACTCACGTTCTAAAACGATTTTATTGACTCCGTATTAAATAGAAGGGTTGAATTGAAACTGGGAATGTTGTGTTATAAGAGTCTAAATGGCTTGGCACGGCACTATTTCAGCGATTAATTGACGCTACACAGAAAATACCAAACCTGTATTTGTGTTTTTCACCCTTTGTAAATTATAACATAGGTTTTCAATTTGGAACTTCCGATTTCGAAAAAAGAGTAAGTGTTTAAATTAACGATTTATACTAAAAGTTTGAGTGGTATTGACATAAGGGTTAATTACAATCACTTTTAAAAATAATTATAAAACTAACTTTTCCTTATCAAATTAGGCCAACTGGTTTCTCAAGAAACCCTAGTTTTACTTAGAAAAAACCACCGGTTTTAAATAATCTCACACATATAATTAAGGAAAAAAACGGGGTTTTCGGAAATAAATCTGTTTTTAATTACTGTTAAAAACTTGGTGTTTGTAAATCCTTTGAAAGTAGGGTTTG
This sequence comes from Nemertoderma westbladi, assembly GCA_032718475.1. NCBI lineage: Eukaryota > Metazoa > Xenacoelomorpha > Nemertodermatida > Nemertodermatidae > Nemertoderma > Nemertoderma westbladi. The sequence continues at coordinate 18,590 of JAUCBJ010007930.1, forward strand.
TGGGTTGTAAAAACCACGGCTTTTTATACATTTAACTTTCATTTTGTTAACTGATAAACCTGGGTTTTTATTCAATAAAGATTGAGGCTTCTAACAAATAAAATGCCGCTTTTATGATAATAAATTATAAATTAATGCGATTAAACCTGGGGTATGTTAATATTTGAAACTTTCTTACCCTTACCCCTCTTACCGCACAAGTCCCTTTCACCCATAGTACCACCTACAAAATTGGAATTATAACGAACGTAAAAAGAGTTTGTTCGGTAATCTAATGCAACTAATTATATTCGATAAATTAACTAATAAGTCGCTGGCAGCTGCAATCTTACAAATTGCATATGAATGTTGCGTTTTCTGAATGGGAAATGTTCTGTTCCATCTACATTATTCCTTTTCATGGTACTTATTCGAGTCGCCACACAAGGAAATTAATGGATTCGAATTCGCTTTGATATGATTTACGATTTACTCAACTTTGATCCTAAACCCCTCATAAATTTAAATTAACTCATTATTAATATTCAATCTTTCTGCGAGAAATTTAATTAGAATAAAGCTGGGTATCATTAAGGCAAAAGAGGATGTGGTATTGCGGTTATAATATTAACGGACTCAAGTTCAAAAACCTCCAACATAATCCAACATAATTATTGATTGTGTGGCTAATGTGCTGTGTGTATAGATACAGTATTTCCTCCATTCCGTAGTTTTGAGGAAGATAATTAAATCAAAACTATTATAATTGCATACTGCCCTGTTGCTAATTACAATATTCCAGTTATTACCTTTTAAAACAGCAGACTGCTATCACATGTCTTGTTTATTTTATTTTATTATAATATGTTATTTTATTTCATAAATTAAAGCTTTTATATATTAATATATAGGACTTTACAAACTTCATTTGTTAAGATTAAGTTAAGCTGCTTAAGCGACTTAAATATTATAAATTCTGTGGAATAATATTATTCTTCTTCCTTCATTAATTAAATTCTACCCAAAAAAATGTACCTCAATATAATATTTCCAATTTAGCTATATTCATATTTGTTTCTATGATATTTTAATGGGAGTTAAGCTGACTAATAATAAACGGAACTTCCATAGGGTTTAAAAGAGGAATTTATTATATTCAAGTAAATATTCACTTCGTAGGCCTACAGTAAAATAGATTACGAACAATTTACACTTCCATGAACGCAATTAATTAATTCTTTGAAATTTAAAATATCGATTGCAGAACGTATGCGGATTATCTTTTACGCATATCAGCGGAACTCTAGTGGGTAGGTTCTGTACTGATCGATATCTTTAGCAAATAAATCCCGGTGACTCGTTATCAGTACCGAGTCGCCACACTACTCTATCGTAGAGATAAGAACATCAATGTAACTCTGAGTTACAGCGATGTAACATAATTAAATGAAATTTGTTCTCATTGTCACCAGCGACAAAGGCTTCACTTACTGTAGCAGATAAATGCTCCGATTTGTCAGCAGTTTACATTTGGAGACAATTCCTCAACTTAATAGGATAATCCGACTCAATCTAAAATGGTTCCGTGATGAAGGTACGAATGGGACGAAACGGAGGTCCGAACAGGTCGACTTAAGGGAAATTAGTAGGTCATAGAGGTATGTTAATCTAACCAAAACAATAAACGAGAGTGTATAGCGCTGGTCACTTGGATCTTAATCTAACTCGGACCATGGTCTAACTCGGACCTTGGTCTCACTCGGACCTTGGTCTAACTCGGACCTTGGTCTCACTCAGACCTTGGTCTCACTTGGATCTTAATCTCATTCGGACCTTGGTCTCACTCGGACCTTGGTCTCACTCAGACCTTGGTCTCACTTGGATCTTAATCTCACTCGGACCTTGGTCTCACTCGGACCTTGGTCTAACTCGGACCTTGGTCTCACTCAGACCTTGGTCTCACTTGGATCTCAATCTCACTCGGACCTTGGTCTCACTCGGACCTTGGTCTAACTCGGACCTTGGTCTAACTCGGACCTTTGTCTCACTCGGACCTTTGTCTCACTCGGACCTTTGTCTAACTCGGACCTCGGTCTCACTCGGACCTTGGTCTCACTCGGACCTTGGTCTAACTCGGACCTTGGTCTCACTCAGACCTTGGTCTCACTTGGATCTTAATCTCATTCGGACCTTGGTCTCACTCGGACCTTGGTCTCACTCAGACCTTGGTCTCACTTGGATCTTAATCTCACTCGGACCTTGGTCTAACTCGGACCTTTGTCTCACTCGGACCTTGGTCTCACTCAGACCTTGGTCTCACTTGGATCTTAATCTCACTCGGACCTTGGTCTCACTCGGACCTTGGTCTCACTCGGACCTTTGTCTCACTCGGACCTTTGTCTCACTCGGACCTTGGTCTAACTCTGACCTTGGTCTCACTCGGACCTTGGTCTAACTCTGACCTTGGTCTCACTCGGACCTTTGTCTCACTCGGACCTTTGTCTCACTCGGACCTTGGTCTCACTCGGACATTGGTCTAACTCGGATCTTGGTCTCACTCGGACCTTGGTCTCACTTGGACCTTGGTCTCACTCGGACCTTTGTCTCACTCGGACCTTGGTGTCATTCGGACCTTGGTCTAACTCTGACCTTGGTCTCACTCGGACCTTGGTGTCACTCAGACCTTGGTCTAACTCAGACAATGTTCAAACTCGGACGTTTGTCTCAAGTGGACCTTTATCTCACTCAGACCTTTGTCTCACTCAGACCTTGGTCTAACTTGGACCTTGGTCTCACTCGGACCTTTGTCTCACTCGGACATTGGTCTAACTCGGATCTTGGTCTCACTCGGACCTTGGTCTCACTTGGACCTTGGTCTCACTCGGACCTTGGTCTCACTCGGACCTTTGTCTCACTCGGACCTTGGTGTCATTCGGACCTTGGTCTAACTCTGACCTTGGTCTCACTCGGACCTTGGTGTCACTCAGACCTTGGTCTAACTCAGACAATGTTCAAACTCGGACGTTTGTCTCATGTGGACCTTTATCTCACTCAGACCTTTGTCTTACTCAGACCTTTGCCTCACTCAGACCTTGGTCTCACTCGGACCTTTGTCTCACTCGGACCTTGGTCTAACTTGGACCTTTGTCACACGTGGACCTTTGTCTAACTCAGACCTTGGTCTCACTCGGACCTTGGTCCTCTTGGATCTTGTTTTCACTCGGACCTTTGTCTCACTCAGACCTTGGTCTAACTCGGACCTTGGTCTCACTCGTACCTTGGTCTAACTCGGACCTTGGTCTCACTCGGACCTTGGTCTAACTCTGACCTTGGTCGGTCTCAGTCGGACCTTGGTCTAACTCGGACCTTTGTCTCACTCGGACCTTTGTCTCACTCGGACCTTTGTCTAACTCGGACCTCGGTCTCACTCGGACCTTAGTCTCACTCGGACCTTGGTCTAACTCGGACCTTGGTCTCACTCAGACCTTGGTCTCACTTGGATCTTAATCTCATTCGGACCTTGGTCTCACTCGGACCTTGGTCTCACTCGGACCTTGGTCTAACTCGAACCTTCGTCACACTCAGACCTTGGTCTCACTTGGATCTTAATCTCACTCGGACCTTGGTCTCACTCGGACCTTGGTCTAACTCGGACCTTGGTCTCACTCAGACCTTGGTCTCACTTGGATCTTAATCTCACTCGGACCTTGGTCTCACTCGGACCTTGGTCTAACTCGGACCTTGGTCTCACTCGGACCTTTGTCTCACTCGGACCTTTGTCTCACTCGGACCTTGGTCTCACTCAGACCTTGGTCTCACTCGGACCTTGGTCTCACTCGGACCTTGGTCTCACTCGGACCTTGGTCTAACTCTGACCTTGGTCTCACTCGGACCTTGGTCTCACTCAGACCTTGGTCAAACTCGGACGTTTGTCTCAAGTGGACCTTTATCTCACTCAGACCTTTGTCTCACTCAGACCTTGGTCTAACTTGGACCTTGGTCTCACTCGGACCTTTGTCTCACTCGGACCTTGGTCTAACTCGGATCTTGGTCTCACTCGGACCTTGGTCTCACTCGGACCTTGGTCTCACTTGGACCTTGGTCTCACTCGGACCTTGGTCTCACTCGGACCTTTGTCTCACTCGGACCTTGGTGTCATTCGGACCTTGGTCTAACTCTGACCTTGGTCTCACTCGGACCTTGGTGTCACTCAGACCTTGGTCTAACTCAGACATTGTTCAAACTCGGACGTTTGTCTCATGTGAACCTTTGTCTCACTCGGACCTTGGTCTACTCGGACCTTGGTCTAACTCGGACCTTTGTCTCACTCGTACCTTGGTCTAACTCGGACCTTGGTCGGTCTCAATCGGACCTTGGTCTAACTCGGACCTTTGTCTCACTCGGACCTTGGTCTATCTCGGACCTTGGTCTCACTCGGACCTTGGTCTCACTCGGACCTTGGTCGGTCTCACTCAGACCTTGGTCTAACTCGGACCTTGGTCTAACTCTGACCTTGGTCAGTCTCACTCGGACCTTGGTCTAACTCGGACCTTGTTCTAACTCGGACCTTTGTCTCACTCGTACCTTGGTCTAACTCGGACCTTGGACTAACTCTGACTTTGGTCGGTCTCACTCAGACCTTGGTCTAACTCGGACCTTTGTCTCACTCGGACCTTGGTCTAACTCGGACCTTGGTCTAACTCGGACCTTTGTCTCACTCGGACCTTGGTCTACTCGGACCTTGGTCTAACTCGTACCTTGGTCTAACTCGTACCTTGGTCTAACTCGGACCTTGGTCGGTCTCACTCGGACCTTGGTCTCACTCGGACCTTGGTCGGTCTCACTCGGACCTTGGTCGGTCTCACTCGGACCTTGGTCTAACTCGGACCTTGGTCTAACTCTGACCTTGGTCGGTCTCACTCGGACCTTGGTCTCACTCGGACCTTTGTCTCACTCAGACCTTGGTCTACTCGGACCTTGGTCTAACTCGTACCTTGGTCTAACTCGTACCTTGGTCTAACTCGGACCTTGGTCGGTCTCACTCGGACCTTGGTCTCACTCGGACCTTGGTCGGTCTCACTCGGACCTTGGTCGGTCTCACTCGGACCTTTGTCTCACTCAGACCTTGGTCTAACTCTGACCTTGGTCGGTCTCACTCGGACCTTGGTCTAACTCAGTCCTTTGTCGCACTCGGACCTTGGTCTAACTCAGACCTTGGTCTCACTCGGACCTTGGTCTCACTCGGACCTTGGTCTCACTCGGACCTTGGTCGGTCTCACTCGGACCTTGGTCGGTCTCACTCGGACCTTGGTCTAACTCGGACCTTGGTCTAACTCTGACCTTGGTCGGTCTCACTCGGACCTTGGTCTCACTCGGACCTTTGTCTCACTCAGACCTTGGTCTAACTCTGACCTTGGTCGGTTTCACTCGGACCTTGGTCTAACTCTGACCTTGGTCGGTCTCAGTTGGACCTTGGTCTAACTCGGACCTTTGTCTCACTCGTACCTTGGTCTAACTCGGACCTTGGTCTCACTCGGACCTTGGTCTAACTCTGACCTTGGTCGGTCTCAGTCGGACCTTGGTCTTACTCGAACCTTTGTCTCACTCGTACCTTGGTCTAACTCGGACCTTGGTCTCACTCGGACCTTGGTCTTACTCGGACCTTGGTCTCACTCAGACCCTGGTTTCAAACGGACCTTGGTCTAACTCGTACCTTTGGCATAATACATGTAAAACCTGTAATATATGCCTAATTGTCTATCTGTCCAGTTTGAAAGTTCGAAAAATTACACCGTCACAGTTATAGTCGACAAGCAATAATAATATTAATTCATGTTAATTATCAAGAAGCAAACAGGTTAGTTTGGACAATTCTAAACACAAACCTGAGACGGCAAAAACAGGTTCATATTTGTTGGCTGTCGGCTGTTGGTTGTTGGCGTAGCCTTTACACCACGTAAAATAAAAAGAATGGGTTTCTATAATATTCACCTTAAAGCAAAAATGGGTAACAAAATTTCAGTGGTACCACATATATGGAATTGTAGCTAAAGTCAAAGTTGTGGTATTCCTATTGCATTTATCTGATACTCATTTGAACCGCATTAAGGAAGAGTAAACAAACACCTCCAGAACAAGGGATGGGTGGAATTTAAGACAACACCTGAAAACGATGACAACACTCAGCCACAGTCAACAAATGGTTGACCATTATCAAAAATAGCCACAAACAATGTAAATAACTGCAGATCGCAGTCCTAAAAGTAATTCTGCCAAGTTTCAGCTCCGCATATCACCAGGCAAGTCACAGGAAAACAGTCAAACGTCTGGGGACAACATTGAATCGTTATCCGTCCTGCCGTTTGTTGGTCGATCTGTCGCCGAATGTTTGAAGGCTAATAAACAATCTTTAATGGGATTAATAGGTAAAGGTTGAAATAGTGATGCCCTTATGTACAGCTGTAATGGTACGGTAAACTTGCGATACAGCGAGTTTCCGTCAGTATAAAAATATGAGGCGCAATTTGGATTATTTATACACTTCTTAATCTTTGTGTAAGTCCTATATCTACCGAAGAATATGTTGGAATATGTTGGATACCGGTATCTGAAGGAAGACTGCGTGTGTTGTGAAGGGCGATTTAATCGATTTCATTAAGAGCTAGCAGTGGAATCGCAGAGGAAGTAATAGTCAATTAATTTAAAAGCGTTGTAATTGCTATTGTTTTCCTAATTTCACCGTTAAGATACCCCACAAATGAACCACTAACTGATACATAAACTACATACAAACTGTAGGCCTAACTGGTGAACAGTATTACTGTATTGCAGAATACCGAATTCATAATTTTGAGTGTTGTCCGGACATTTTGTGTGTTGTCCCAGACGTTTGACTGTTTTCCTGTGACTTGCATGGTGATATGCGGAGCTGAAACTTGGCAGAATTACTTTTAGGACTGCGTTCTACTGTTATTTACATTGTTTCTGGCCATTTATGATTATGGTCTAACCATTTGTTGACTGTGGCTGAGTGTTGTCACCGTTTTTAGGTGTTGTCACAAATTTAAACTATCCCAGAACAAGTCCAGAAACAAAGCGGTCCAAACTACCAGGTTCCTATAAACTTTCCAAGTTTGGCGATGTTGCGATGGAAGGTGATTGAGGAACGTAGCTCTTCTAACCGATAAATAATTACAAGTATTGTCTACAAATTATCTGGCTGATTATCAAATTGTAATATGCTATGATTCCCGTTTACTGTTAGAAATTACCGGCCACTACAACCTGCTCCTTTCTCTTAACGGCTTATTACCGGGCGAAAATTGGAAGCGGAGGAATATTGCACCCAATCGTCTAACAAAACTTGATCAGTGTTTACTGTAGTTTGCGTAGTTTTCCTAGACTCTAACGTCTTGTCTTTCTGCGATTTTTCAAACACTTTCAGAATTAAGTGAAACAACAACACCAATGTTTCATTTATTTATAAAACATTAAAACATTCCATTATTTATGATTCCATTCGTATTTATAGAAATAATTGTGTTAATATTATTTCATAGTTTCATATTCATGATCTCAATAAAATATTGTTTTAGTTGATACTTTGCTTTGGGGAGGATCCGGGAAGGTGTCCCGAGCTCTGATTGGTTCCTTTATGTTCAGCAGTAACTGAACTCGACAAACCGCAATCTCGTTGCAACAGCTAGGATGAATTACTTGAATTAAAAGCAGATTGTACAATTTTTAAAGAATAGTTTGAATTTTTAGAGATTTAACTACTTCAATGTAATTTCAGCAATAATAATAATAATTATAAAATAATTAAATTATATAGCGCCCTATACATTATATTCTAGGAGCTTAAAAAATAACCTGTAGTAAACAATTCAAATATTAGCTAAAAGATCTAAAAAACATGTAAAAGCAATAATTTAAGTAAAAAAAGTTTAAGAAATACAGTCCGGTCTACAGTAGGTATGGTGGACTGTAAAAATACAGTCCATTATGGTATGTATTCATTGGCCATATTCCAGTAGTAGTGGGTCTTCATTAGCTTCTTGAAGGAGATCAGTGAAGTCTCTGTTCATTCCATAATGACAGTGCAGCAACGATCAACGAAGGAAGCAGGATTCCTGTAAATATCGAGATTGTAACGGGGTACCATAAGCAACCCTTCATTGCTGGTGCACAAGGTTCGTTCGGGATGAAAGTTAGTCAAGCAACTTCCTTTTTGTCTGCATTAATTAAAAAAAAATGCTTTTTGTCCAACTTTGGTCAATCAATCTCACATTAAGTTACTACTTACTGTCTATTACATTAATCTCATGTCCTAGGATTGAAAAGATTGTGCTCAGCATCATTGTGCTCATTATCATTATCGCATTATCATTATAGCTGCTGACCCTACACATCTATTATAGGCACTTTGGAACGGCTCTCTTGAGCTGATTCTAGTTCATGTATACAGTATTAGCTGGTTTACAACCGTGCCTTCTCTATTAACGGAGATATATCTACACCAAGTTGGAAATTGGTCGAAAATTCTTCAATAGTTCAGGATTCAAGCGAACCTTCTTAATAATAGGATAGCTTATTTGTAGGCCTACAGTGTTGGAAAGATCAGCTGATAATGATAAGTTAATGATCATAGTTAATATCGTTAATAATAGTTCCCACATTTTGTTTCACTAAGAAAGTTGGTATGGGGTCCTGTGGACTTGATTTGGGTTTAAAATATACTGTATGTATCAATTATCATTTTTCATTGATTTATTTATCCTGTATGTCAAGACGAATTCAACGTCAGCCATTTAGGTATCATCACATATATCCTGTTCCTCTAATTCATCCCATATTTTTGCAATTTTGGTTTCACAATTTTTTTTTTTCACAATTTTGGTTTGGCAAATCGATTAGCCAATTCGACAGTTGAGACATGCTATGGTAGAACGCAAGGTGTTGCATTACAAGAGTTTATTTACATTAGACCATAATAGTTTCTGGTCACAAGAGTTGGAATTCAGGATCCCCTGTAAATCGAATGCACTGTTGCTGCAGATACCACTTCACATTTATTTGCAAATGTGATTCTATCAATTTCGATATTTTCTATAACGCCGCTCCAGCTGTTTTCTCTTCCTCTTTTCGCTACTATTAATCAAGGTGCTATTGGTCGTTTAGCCACTTGATACTGGCACACTGGAGCCCAAAATTTTGTTGCGTTTTGATACAATATCATTGTCAAATACAATACAATAGTCAATAAGAAATACTCTAATCGTTCCGTTGAGTGTTGGGGTTCTTTGTTTTCCGAAAGGAACTCGGAAAGGACGTTAACACCTTACAATTATTACATACTAATACTACTAATATACTACTCTGTCGGCATGCTGTATTGCAGTTGAATTAGATATATTAGTCCTACTGTATATTAAGAGTGCTGTGCCGCCGTTTATTGACAAAATTGCGCCGCCACAACTCCGTATCACCCATGACATTTGCTATATCATCCGCATCTTCAAGGCCAGTGTCCTTTAAGATGCGTCTCAAGAAAGTCATGGGCTATCCAAATGCTTATTCACTCCATGAGGCCGCCAAAGCACAAAATTATGCACTGGCTGGGAGGCAATATCATACAAAGCGGAGGCGGCTCCGTTCAAGTGTCAAGCTAGGGGAGACTATTGAAACACTTCCAATGTTGTATATTGTTGATTGGAGATGTACTTGACCCAATGAACCCGGCGCAGCATTCCTGTGAAAGTGCCATCCAGAAATTTGGTGTCCTCTGCAGATTTGGTAGCCCTGCATGGACTCCCATAAGAGTACTGGTATTACTACTGCCATAAATAATAGAACCTTGAGATTCCGTTTTATTCTATGGGACTTCCTAATTCTGGACAGACTATTCAATGCTGCCCATACCTTCCCCTTACGTATCCGAAGGTCTTCACCAGACTTTTTGATCCATCCATGATACCAAGTAGTAGAACTCATCATCATGTTCAAGCATTTTAAGCCATCCTTTGGGCTCATGCCCTTACGATCAGACATTTATTGACGGATGTCTAGGTTGACTGTCCATGATTTTGGTCTAACTAACTAAATGTTGGTGCACTAGTTAACTAAACTCCAACTAACTAAATAAGCTCAAACACCGGTTTAACTAGTTGATCAGATTAACCAGTTGAACATCGCTGCAAATAGAAATAAGGTAAGAAAACGAAATAAAATTAGGACCAAAATGGCGAAGTATATTATCTCACTTTTCACTTTGTCTCTGATGGTTATGGGAAGTTCATCTTATGGGTTGAAGAAAAGAGAATTGACAAATTTACTAAACAACATTAAGAGAGGTGAGTCTATTTAATATGTACAGTAGGTTAGTACAGTAGAAGAGGGTTGGAGCTTGAAAGGAACCAAAACAATAACGAGAGTTATGAATACTGTAGGAAACTGGATTTAATTTTTAATCAACAACTGCTTGGTTTGAGAATCAACAGCCAGAGGTCTACCGACAAACCGTGTCCCAGGGGAATCACCCCCCACCCGCTCTCCCTACCTAATATATGCCCCCCTTGCACGATCGCCTAGCACGTGCGCTAGTTCCAAGAATCACTAGAAGTACAGTATGAGAGAGAAATAAATAACAATGACTAAAAGTAATTAAAACAACCAAGCGAGGACCAACAGGGGTTAGAGCCGTGCGGTGCATGAAATAAATACCACCAAACCACAACCATACCGGTAACCATACCAACAGGGGTTAGAGCCGTGCGGTGCATGAAATAAATACCACCAAACCACAACCATACCGGTAGCCATACCAACAGGGGTTAGAGCCGTGCGGTGCATGAAATAAATACCACCAAACCACAACCATACCGGTACCCATACCAACAGGGGTTAGAGCCGTGCGGTGCATGAAATAAATACCACCAAATCACAACCATACCGGTACCCATACCAACAGGGGTTAGAGCCGTGCGGTGCATGAAATAAATACCACCAAATCACAACCATACCGGTACCCATACCAACAGGGGTTAGAGCCGTGCGGTGTATGAAATAAATACCACCAAATCACAACTATACCGGTACCCATACCAACAGGGGTTAGAGCCGTGCGGTGCATGAAATAAATACCACCAAATCACAACTATACCGGTACCCATACCAACAGGGGTTAGAGCCGTGCGGTGCATGAAATAAATACCATCAAACCACAACCATACCGGTACCCATACCAACAGGGGTTAGAGCCGTGCGGTGCATGAAATAAATACCACCAAATCACAACTATACCGGTACCCATACCAACAGGGGTTAGAGCCGTGCGGTGCATGAAATAAATACCACCAAACCACAACCATACCGGTACCCATACCAACAGGGGTTAAAGCCGTGCGGTGTATGAAATAAATACCACCAAATCACAACCATACCGGTACCCATACCAACAGGGGTTAGAGCCGTGCGGTGCATGAAATAAATACCACCAAACCACAACCATACCGGTACCAATACCAACAGGGGTTAGAGCCGTGCGGTGCATGAAATAAATACCACCAAATCACAACCATACCGGTACCCATACCAACAGGAGGCAGGGAGGGCAGGAGGGGTTAAAGCCGTGCGGTGTATGAAATAAATACCACCAAATCACAACCATACCGGTACCCATACCAACAGGGGTTAGAGCCGTGCGGTGCATGAAATAAATACCACCAAACCACAACCATACCGGTACCAATACCAACAGGGGTTAGAGCCGTGCGGTGTATGAAATAAATACCACCAAACCACAACCATACCGGAACCCATACCAACAGGGGATAGAGCCGTGCGGTGCATGAAATAAATACCACCAAACCACAACCATACCGGTACCCATACCAACAGGGGTTAGAGCCGTGCGGTGCATGAAATAAATACCACCAAACCACAACCATACCGGTACCCATACCAACAGGGGTTAGAGCCGTGCGGTGCATGAAATAAATACCACCAAACCACAACCATACCGGAACCCATACCAACAGGGGATAGAGCCGTGCGGTGCATGAAATAAATACCACCAAACCACAACCATACCGGTACCCATACCAACAGGGGTTAGAGCCGTGCGGTGCATGAAATAAATACCACCAAATCACAACCATACCGGTACCCATACCAACAGGGGTAAGAGCCGTGCGGTGCATGAAATAAATACCACCAAACCACAACCATACCGGTACCCATACCAACAGCGTGATAGATAGATATATTTTTTGTGACTAATTACCAATTAATTCTGCAGATACATGTGGCGGTATTTGGTGCAAAGACCACAGCCATTGCATTTCCGTAAAAAGTGTTTGTGACGACAAGACAGATTGTGATGACGCCAGCGACGAAGATCCAATTCACATCTGCAGTAAGTCTGAGTTCTAGGCAGGGCCGGAATTTTTTAAGTCTGATTTCTATATTCTAGGCTACTGTAAACATACAGTAGCCTAGAATATAGAAATCAGACTTTAAAAAAATCTAGATAGACATACATTATTAATTTCTACGTAAACACATTTTAAAAGTAAATTCTACGCTCCTGGTTTTGGTGCTGGCATGAAGAATTGTATTTGGAATACTCTGAATTAAATTTTTTTAATAATTTTACCGGAAACTTAAATACCATTTGGGGTAAAAATTTATGGTATGGTAAAATCTTATAGCAGGATTGGGCGACAAATAGTAGGCCTATATGTCTTCGCTGCGGGGTGATGCTTGGTTTTACTTAAAAATATATAGAATGTATACTGTAAGTTGAGGCAAAGACGTTTGAATAAAATAATTAATTGTACATATTCATTTGATTTTTTTCCACAGCTTTCTCTATTGGTTTACCTAAACCACACTTTTATACAGTATGTGCAATTAAGAGGCATCATATTGCATGTTAGTAAAGTATTTCCGTGGCAGTTCCAGTAGGTACTGCATAGGCCTACAGTAGGCTAGCTTGAAGATGGTACGAGTTTGGGTGACCTGACCTACAGTAGGCTAGCTCGAAGATGGTACGAGTTCGGGTGACCTGGCCTACAGTAGGCTAGCTCGAAGATGGTACCAGCTTGGGTGACCTGGCCTACAGTAGGCTAGCTCGAAGATGGTACGAGTTCGGGTGACCTGGCCTACAGTAGGCTAGCTCGAAGATGGTACGAGTTTGGGTGACCTGACCTACAGTGGGCTAGCTCGAAGATGGTACGAGTTTGGGTGACCTGGCCTACAGTAGGCTAGCTCGAAGATGGTACGAGTTTGGGTGACCTGGCCTACAGTGGGCTAGCTCGAAGATATGGTACGAGTTTGGGTGACCTGGCCTACAGTAGGCTAGCTCGAAGATGGTACGAGTTCGGGTGACCTGGCCTACAGTAGGCTAGCTCGAAGATGGTACGAGTTTGGGTGACCTGGCCTACAGTAGGCTAGCTCGAAGATGGTACGAGTTTGGGTGACCTGGCCTACAGTAGGCTAGCTCGAAGATGGTACGAGTTTGGGTGACCTGGCCTACAGTAGGCTAGCTCGAAGATGGTACGAGTTTGGGTGACCTGGCCTACAGTAGGCTAGCTCGAAGATGGTATGAGTTTGGGTGACCTGGCCTACAGTAGGCTAGCTCGAAGATGGTACGAGTTTGGGTGACCTGGCCTACAGTAGGCTAGCTCGAAGATGGTACGAGTTTGGGTGACCTGGCCTACAGTAGGCTAGCTCGAAGATGGTACGAGTTTGGGTGACCTGGCCTACAGTAGGCTAGCTCGAAGATGGTACGAGTTTGGGTGACCTATCACATGCACTAGCCTATCCACAGAAGTACTGCCAAAAAGTCAGCGCTTGCAATCGCCGATTTTAATTAATTTTAATGATAATATTACCTTTCAGACAAGGATTCGTGCTTAATGACATGCAACGATGACGTTACATGTTTGTCGCCTCTGTTTCTCTGCGACGGAATAAAGCAATGCGAAGGGGGAGAGGATGAGGACCCAGGTCACTGCGAATGGGAACCAACGGTTGTCTAGCAACATAAACTCTTCACCAAAAAACAAAATATTATTTCCTATCTTATAAAAAACTCATAAATGTTACAATTATTCATGTTTTAACCTTGGTGTATGGTTGTTTCCCGATCATTTATTCTGTTGGTGGTGTATTTTTTATCCCTTCAGGCAATACGGACCAAGGAAAATAAAATAAATTATATAAATTCAAAATACCGTCCATGCTAAACTCGACTACAAGAATTTAATGTACATACGTATATTTCATAAAATGTGGCAGATTAGGACTTAAACGCTTTCAAATAATAAAAAACACAGAAAACTTGAAAATAATCACAATTATTTTTGAGATTTTCCCGTATGTTTTAAACAATTTTAAAACTCAACTAACTACAGTATGAAACGATAAATTACCCTTGAATCTCCCCAGACCAACACGTCATGGTGATGGTGAATTCCATGGTGGACAACGTAAATTCCGTACAGATACAAACCATCCGATGGCGGATTGGGGGTTAAGGTTGAATTGGACTGAATACAAATAAGTAGTTAATCGGTCACAACAAATGACATGTTTTTTGACAACTCGTTTACGGTTAAGTGACTTTATACTATAAGTGACTTATACTATATCCTACCATAAGATACTTCACTGTATCTTAATTAAGCCGTTGTGTACTCGTTACTTGGGCCGAACAAGTGTTAATAACCTCGGTGCTTCAGGTTAATTACATCAATGCGTCAAGGATAGTAACAGAGCATCTTATGGTAAATATTATGTCGTTTAGATTTAGGGAAACTTGTTTGAATTGATTACTAGAAGAATAATTGCTTACTATAGAGGCGAGGCGGATGGGTTATATTTAACAGAAAGTAGGGGCGAAGAAGCCACCAGCAGAAGAAATAACACCTTTACTATGGCAATACAGAAGTAATTAAAATCAGAGTTCAAAAGTAACAACATCCTTGGGAAAGAATAAGCGTAAATCATTATAAAGTAATTTTATAAAAAATAAGTAACATTTTTTAATTAAATCTATGTTTTCCACACGCGCCAAATTAAGATACTTTCGTAGCGAGGGGGGGTATCGCAGTTTGTAGTTGTCTAAAGTTACCGGACTCCCGAAACTCTGTAGGACATTATGTCAGCTGGAACATATTTTTCGCAATGGGTTATGGTTATCCAGTAGAAGTGGCCCACGACGTTAGGAACTCCATTAACGCGATGCACATTGTGGTTGTAGAAGATTCCTAATACCGGCTGAGGAATGATTAATATATCCCGGCCTTTTCCTGATTTAAGGGAGATAAATAAATCACGTCTGCTGCGCAATGCGGCGCGGTACACTGTGATGTAACCATTATGTTGCGAAACATCGCCCCTGTAGTGCTGCAGCCCGAGCCATTGCACATGCAAACCGCGTGAGTGGACAATGAAAATAAATAACGAGTACATGAATGGAATAATATCCTTGAATTAATATACTTCCTTACGTTCCCATTAACTGGTAACTCTATGATACATTAGATAGGGATTGGTTCGTGATTACTGTGTGTATAAATTAATTTAATGTGAAAGAGCAATCAAAATGAATTCTTTCCAGGAGAAAAACAACGCAGATTTAATTCGATAGAAGAGGTTTAATTCGTCGAGATGGATTACCACCACCCCGCACCCACCCACCCTACATACAACATCTGTGAACATGTGTCGGATAGTGAGGAAAATTGCAATTGAAGATTAAAATACATATAAACTACTTTTAACAGTTTGTAGATAGGAGTAATCGATGTACGCTGGTAATTTTCCAGTGTCACTTTTGTCTGCAAAGTAATTAAGTTTGTTTTCTAATATTTAAACTATCAGAGGGATAGTATTGACGTTCTCTTCCATCATCTGAGCGAATCAACAATGCAAATTATTACCATGTTAATTTAGTTGAGTTTGTGGGACAGAGTCCAACAATAAGCCCAGCAGCACAGCATGTAGGAGGCATAATTAGGGTTATTCAATATGCGGCAGATTTAATGCACCTGAGCAAATCGCAGGAAGAACAGGAAGTACACAGAATCGTACAGGAAAATCGGGAGGGTTCTCAGTGAGTCCGGATGTGTTGACAAGAATTCTTCCTTCCTTTAATAAATTTATTTGGAATTATCGAGAGTACGGGATGTTTCCGGTGTCGAATATTCGCCGAACTACAATCAATCAACTAAAGTCGCAGAGTCTCAGAACGATAACAGAGAGCACATTATTGGTGTCAGTTAGCTCAATTAATTGAGCGCACAGTGGAGGTAATACGATCGCTCACCAATTAGAGAAATCGTCGAGTTTATCGCGAATAATCATTTGATATTATGGTCATTATGCATTAAACGATTACAAATACTCCATTCTAATGGAGAAATAGGAAGTTCAATAAAGAATAAATAAAGTATATTGTTATCCCATTCATAATAAATATAATCACTGTTACTGTTGCGACAAGGAAAGGTTCTGTAATAGAAATCGGTCAAAGCATCAATACATACTGAATAAATAAAATAGCACCTATACTAGCTGATCAATGGATATAGACAATGAATTCCAGTTACTAACAATCAGACGGGTACTTTAACAGAAATCAAACAAAACGTAACCAAAGTATCTAAACTACAAACGGTTTATCCATATCGGACATAAAACACAAACGGACCATCCAAGTTGGACATAAAACACAAACGGACCATCCAAGTTGGACAGAAAACCCAAACGGACCATCCAAGTTGGACAGAAAACACAAACGGACCATCAAAGTTGGACATAAAACGCAAACAGACCATCCAAGTTGGACATAAAACACAAGCGGACCATCCAAGTTGGACATAAAACGCAAACGGACCATCAAAGTTTGACATAAAACACAAACGGACCATCCAAGTTGGACATAAAACGCAAACGGACCATCAAAGTTGGACATAAAACACAAACGGACCATCCAAGTTGGACATAAAACGCAAACAGACCATCCAAGTTGGATATAAAACACAAGCGGACCATCCAAGTTGGACATAAAACGCAAACGGACCATCAAAGTTTGACATAAAACACAAACGGACCATCCAAGTTGGACATAAAACACAAACCGACCATCCAAGTTGGACATAAAACACAAACGGACCATCCAAGTTGGACATAAAACGCAAACAGACCATCCAAGTTGGACATAAAACACAAGCGGACCATCCAAGTTGGACATAAAACACAAACGGACCATCCAAGTTGGACATAAAACACAAGCGGACCATCCAAGTTGGACATAAAACGCAAACGGACCATCAAAGTTTGACATAAAACGCAAACGGACCATCCAAGTTGGACATAAAACACAAACGGACCATGCAAGTTGGACATAAAACGCAAACGGACAATCAAAGTTTGACATAAAACACAAACGGACCATCCAAGTTGGGCATAAAACGCAAACGGACCATCCAAGTTGGAAATAAAACACAAACGGACCATCCAAGTTGGACATAAAACGCAAACGGACCATCCAAGTTGGACATAAAACACAAACGGACCATCCAAGTTGGACATAAAACGCAAACGGACCATCAAAGTTTGACATAAAACACAAACGGACCATCAAAGTTTGACATAAAACACAAACGGATCCAAATTGTAGACTCAAACGGACCATCCAAGTTGGGCATAAAACGCAAACGGACCATCCAAGTTGGACATAAAACACAAACGGACCATCCAAGTTGGACATAAAACGCAAACGGACCATCCAAGTTGGACATAAAACACAAACGGACCATCCAAGTTGGACATAAAACGCAAACGGACCATCAAAGTTTGACATAAAACACAAACGGACCATCCAAGTTGGACATAAAACGCAAACGGACCATCCAAGTTGGACATAAAACACAAACGGACCATCCAAGTTGGACATAAAACGCAAACGGACCATCCAAGTTGGACATAAAACGCAAACGGACCATCCAAGTTGGACATAAAACACAAACGGACCATCCAAGTTGGACATAAAACACAAGCGGACCATCCAAGTTTGACATAAAACGCAAACGGACCATCCAAGTTGGACATAAAACACAAACGGACCATCAAAGTTGGACATAAAACGCAAACGGAACAGGAAACTAAACTATATACAAATGGTACAAACAGAAGATCTAAAAATACACCGTAAATGGAAATTAAATAGACAAACAGTTAACCAAGCGGACTCAATTATATGATGATCTTACCATAAAAGTACACTGTAAAACTGCACAACAATTATTTTAAAGAAAACTGCATAAATAAAAACTAACTGCTTACTGTGTACATTTGTATAAAAATTTAGATAAAACAATATAACAAATATATATAAATTATAGAAACAATAAATACTATATATAATGTAATGAATGATAAAGTGCAGCGAGTTGTAATGCGAATGAATAAGTGCATAGCAGTTTTGTTGAATATCTTTAGTGAATCTAGAAGTTCTGCGAACCTGGATTACGGCTTCATAGAGTGTGGATCACAATCATAGACTTCAGACTACAACATGGGTCTGGCGACAGACTACAACATGGGTCTGGCGACAAGTCCCAGGCGGCGGTAAGGAAAGTTTTCGACAACAGTTTCGGTTCTGAACATCCTACGTGGATAACAGATTTAGTTAGTCGTGAAAAAATAAAATAGGTGGGTCCAATACTCTAAAGGAAGTAGAAAGATAAAAGTTAGATAGACACTATGGAAAAATAGTAAAACAAATTAAAAAGCTTGCAGATACATTAAGTAACTTAACTGACCCCGGTTGTTGGGAGGATTGAGGCGGTTGAGAGGCGTGGAAATCACCACCGGGGCCTGATGGATTGTTGATATGATTGTCGGGTAGAGGAAAGTAGGAGGTGCCCGGTTGGGGGTTAAAGCTACCAGATTGGGGGTTGAAGTTACCAGATTGGGGGTTGAAGTTACCAGATTGGGGGTTGAAGTTACCAGATTGGGGGTTAAAGCTACCAGATTGGGGGTTGAAGTTACCAGATTGGGGGTTAAAGCTACCAGATTGGGGGTTGAAGTTACCAGATTGGGGGTTAAAGCTACCAGATTGGGGGTTGAAGTTATCAGATTGGTGGTTAAAGTTACCAGATTGAGGGTTGAAGCTACCAGATTGGGGGTTGAATGCACCAGATTGGGGGTTGTATGCACCACTGCCACCGGGGTGATTGAAGAGACCTGGTTGAGGGGTGAAGTATCCGGTAGGTGGTGGAAACACACCAGGTAGGAGGGGTGCTTTGTTCTCTAGTCTAGGTTGTAGTGGTGGCGATGGGGTGTACTGGGGTCTCCGAAATCCCTCAAATGCCACATGCGACTGGTGGGCTGGAATGCAAACAAAAGCAGACGGTTAGTTGTCACCTTTTGTTATAAATGGGATATTAACGTGTGATAATTAATTGTTAGGATACCCACAAGACCTAACTAACAGTAATTTTCAGCTAACGTCTGTCACTGAATGCCTCGCCCAACAACACATTAGTTAATTAATAACCCTCCCTCCCCCCATATATATCCGGAGAATCTGTAGCTAGGGCAACGAGGACATCCATGCTACCGAAGATGAATCTGGTGCCATTAGTTGTAGTGATCCTGTAGGGATTGCCGACATGCTATGCGAAGTGCAGGTATTTATTACCCGACACCTGAGACAACTCATAGAATGCAAGTATGAGTGACAACCACATCCCTAAACCAATATCCATAAACCAAAGCTCGTAAATGTTGGGCATAAACTAATACACTTGCAAATACCTAACTGCACACCTGCGAACTAGAACACTCAATGATGCGTGGAGGATGTCCTTGTACTTCTAATGGACCAGTTTATATGGCTTAATATATTATAATAATAGTATAACAAGTTCGAATTTTCATTCAATTAATGCTGTAAACGCAAACAGCACTATTTCATATAAATGTAGATTCTACTTATATGATGGAGTAGGGAGATACGAATTAGATAATGTAAAGGCGAGTATTAGGCTGTTAGCTCTATTCTTTACATGTCAGTAAGCAGTAACAGATCCAAAGCAACCGCACATACAACAATGCCTTATAGCTATAGATGGATTCAGCAGTGGCATTGGTAGATTGAAACAATCAGAAATACTAGTTAAAACGAAGTCTGTCATCATTAACAATGGACACAAACTTCCTTAATGATTGATAGACAAGAAATCATGTGCACATAAACACATACGCACAAACGACAAACACTTTTTGGACAGGAAGAAACTTTATGGCAGAAATATAATAGGGCCTCATTAAAAATATACTCATCCGTTAACGTGAGAGGATGATGTACTCGGGGATAAAGTTTTAATTGATGGATTTAAACAGTTCCTACTCAACAATTCCTACTCGACTAAAACTGAAACTAGTAAAAACGAATTATATCTATGAGTTGAGGATATTCGTTAGAAGAGCAAATATATGCGGAGTTAATCACGTTACGGAGTCACAGGAAGCAGCAAAGAAGAGGGTTATTTTTCCGTTCTTCTAATTAGTGCCGTGCTGTTCCAATCTAATCAATAACTATTTACTAAACTAATATATCAGTTAGGATCCCATAAACAACATTATGTAGGATGGATAGGATATGGATAAAGAAGGAATGGAAATAACATAACTCTTTTGTCCATTTCCCTTGACTGATTGAGACAAATCAAATTAATTTGTCTGAAAAGTAAGTCTCGGATATCTGTTGATGGAATCGACATAAAAACCATCAATTAATTATTAATAAATTTTGTTTTCCTTTTTTAATGGAACATTTTAATGTAAATGCCAACCTGTATATCTTCGGTAACCACTAACTTACTTGATAGGTCTGTTTGGATTGGGGACACCGCATGGGTGTCTACCCACTGCTGGACACGGGGACGGCTGGATAAACCAACCGATGCATGCGTACACCTTGATGCCAGTCGAGTAACTGCTGGGGTTATTCTAGTCTGCAAATCCGCAGTGGCAAATGTTGGGAAATCTGATTCATCCCGGATGTTCAGAGTTACCTTCGGGTTGCATTCCGGCTCATCCCTCCCTTTGTACCGCCACCCTTCTTGACTAACACTATCGTCCGGTGTAGGACTATGCCACCCTTTCACCTCGACCTTTTCTTCATTGATATAGAACCGCTTAGCAATGACGTCACTAATGTAAATTACGTTGTTGCTATGCTCTGGCCGGTAATAAAGATCCACCTCTACCAGACCAGAAGGGAGACAGGAAATGATCTCGCAGGTGAATGAGTGCTCGAGTACGTGTCGCCGGAACCAGCTGGATTCCTTGTCCGGAATTCGGTTACTTGGACAATCTGTACGGTCAGTCGGACATATGCCTGATCTCCCCTTTAAGCAGCACATAATCGCCTGGGCAGGGAACACCGTATCTTTGGCATCTATGTAGCGAACATCCTGCAAAACTACAGCCTGACGATTGCCCCAGTCTAGGTAGCGGACCACCAGTATCGGAGACTCATTGCTGGCCGGAGCCGCGATGACTTCACTAACCTCCGCCCGGTACCACCGTCCCTCGTACATCGCCACGCAGATATCGCCCACAGCTAGCGACCCCGCAGTCGGGACTGGCTGACGCGGGCTAGACTCCGTCAACTCATTTTCTAATATATCGAGAGAGGGTTGTCTGAGTCGAACCCAGAACCCGGTTGGGTCGTCACCGATTGTTACCTCCACCTTTAACTGGTCGCCGACTTTCGGGATGATTCTACTAATGGAAGTTCTACTGGCAGTTAAGGTCCGCCCTGCCGGTGGAAATCTGGGCAATTCCGGGTCAGAACTCTCGCCGAGACAAATAGCGAGCTGTTTTGATGCGAAAGTCGGAGTCTGCGGTCGAGGATCAGGGTGTTCTTGTGGGATCTCTGCTAACACGGTCTGTGTAGAGAGACCCCTCTCGGTAACGATGCCATGCAAACAGGATATCAACCTAGTTAACATTTCCAAGTCTTTTTCGAGTAAAACGGAAATTGTATTGGATTGTTTCAAAAATTCCGGACTGGAGCGGTCATTTAGGAACAGTTCGGCCTTTGTGGTATTTTCCTCTACATAGGTTTGTATCTTTTTAATGAGGAAATCTCTGTGATAAATAACATTCTCAATTCTATCTTTAACCCGTTTCCTGGACCCTTCAATAAATGGTTCCCACGAAAATATATCAATACCGGTAGAAGCCATAGCTAAAATAGGTGGCGCGGCGGTGGTGGCGTGATAGGGTCTACTACTATACTACTACCAGACTAATGTACTGTACCGTACCAGAAAAGGGCCCCAAAACCAACCGTATGCATGCAGTATGACTACTTGCTACTGGACTAGGCCTACCGGTGCCGGTTCTGAATTCTGACTGATTGCAATACTGATGACGTTGCATTTACAGCTGAGTTTGGTCAAGGATCTCCGGAGCGCGCAAGCCCAGCGTTGCTGGCGCGCCAGCAGCACAAGCTGTTGTGGAGGTATTAACTGGATGACTGAACTATATTGGCTTGGCCTATACTTGATTATTTAAATTACCATTTAATACGTTATTTCAGATAGAGAGAGAGGGGGGGGGGGGGGGGGACTGGACGCAATAAAAATTCATCCCTCTCCAGGGGATTGACGCAAATAACAGCTAATTACTTTCAAAAATAAAACTGCAATCTGTTCATTGTATTTAGTTTATTGTTTTGGTTAAAATAACGTGCCACTGTAACCTACTCCTTTCTCTAAATTGATAATTTAACATTGAGACGGGATATTAATTCGCAAAGATGGGATTTGCGTCCAGTTTCCCCCCTGTCTCCAATAATTACATATGGGCGGGGTGTATAGGAGGGAGATACTGCTACGGGCTCCGGGTCTGTTATCTCACTTTCATAGATTTCGCTCTCTAGAGGCAGACTGGAGAACTGCAGACCGATTACCGACTACACAAAGACACAGGATGTGGGCGAGCCAAGAAGTAAGAAGCAGGGTCACCATTAATAAACCTGTTCGATCTGTCGCTGCGTTGATCTGTCGTGTCCAATATTTAAACGTTAATAATAACTCAGCCAATCCTCGATGAAATCTAAGCAATCTGGTACACATGTTGTTTGGCAAAAGTACATAAATTGAATTGAATTTGAATTGAATTTGGGTGTGGCCTTCGAGAAACTAAGATAAAAGCAGTTAATTAGTTAATTTATTAATTGCGGTAAAAAACAGCTGTCATTTAAAGGAAATTAATTATTCAATAATTATACTTAAAAATTATACAGCTGTAATCCCCATACCCCATTCCATTAGAGTTTTTAATTAGTCCAAGTGATCTAAACATCAATAACTTAATAAAATGCCGCTTTTCTCCGCGCTACTTCAAATTCCCCAAAGTCTGTAGGGATCATTCCATCATCTCCAGTCCACCTCACCAATACTCGTAGCAACTGTGAGTGTACCAGGTTTTTACTGTAAGTGTACCTAGTTGTTTTTCTCCGGTGACAATTTTAATTAATTTTATAATGTTACACTGTGTTTAATAATGATAGTAAATAATAATACAGTACTGTAAACTGTATTGCATATTAGTCAGATATAGTCATTGGCCGGACCAGCTCGAGGGCTGGCTTATGCAAGCCCATAGTGAGGTTGCTTATGTGTATTCCGTTACGTCCCGATCCAACTGTAGTCTCTGCCCCAGAAGCAGTCTTGTCGACCGAACCACAATCTGCTGCCCCCTCTTGCCCAGGGCCGGATTAAGGTTATCAGGGCTGTGGGCTGAGTAATAAAAAGGGCCGTTTTCCAACGGGTAAAAAATAACATGAAAAACTAAATATTTTACATATAATTATTATTAATTATTTACTATAAAGAAACCGAGTGCTAATTACAGCAATGGAGTAAACTCAAAAATTAATGCAAAAAGCACCATTACCTACAACTGAAAGAAAGACACAGAATTGTTTAATATTACAGTAAATTATTAACTAATAAAATACTAATTACAATACATAAAACATACAATAAAATTTTAATATACTGTATAATATCGTGACCATAAAGCCAGAACAACACATATATACCATAATTTTTCAAAACAATTTTTTTTACCAAAAATACTCAAGATGGCGTTCTACATCTTATGGTAAAATCCTAGACTTGTATGTCTAACTCCATCATTCCTAAGAAATTACCGTTTTGAGTTGAACCTATATGCTCATAACTGCCACGCAATGGCAACCCACGTTCAGTGAGTTTTCTTATTACACTTACAGCTCGAGTAAGTACCTGTTGCCAATAATTATTCTGTATTTCAAATTCCTTAAGCAGTGCTGCATCCACACGTCTTTTTGCGTCTCTTCTAATCACCAAACCGATCATTGCATCTCGGTGACATTCGGAATTTTCATGCCTGCGAACAACCACAGCTGCATGTTTCCAATTGTTGAATCCTAGGTTAACAAATTGATTGGTCCGATCCGAAGACAATAATTTACAAGGAAAGCAATAAACCTTGCCTTGAGAAGGTGAGTAGCAAAGCCATTCGCGTGTTGTTGGTCGTTGTCCTTCCATTTTGCGTTCAAACAATGACAATGTGCAAGAGCGGGTAAACTTCTCATTGGCGTGAATATAGCTCGATGCAGAAAAGTCACCACCAGCAATATTTTGGCATTGTGTGCTCCCTTCACCAACCCAAAATTCTATCATGCCAGGAACAATAACTACCTCATTCCATGTCCCAACATCTGGAGTTATACACAGATTAGTAGTAGATGGCTCAACATCACCAGCATAGCCATGAAATTGATTTGCAATGGCCTGGCCGTCAGATACATTTGACAGTGGATCAACAATTTCTTCAGCTACAGATAAGTTTACATTAAAACAGTCACCTGTGCCAGAGATGCATTGCATTGGAGCATCACTGACTGCATCAGGTAATTCAACTGGGGGAATGGTAGGCTCTACTGTTTCATCCGAAGTTTTGTCTATTTGGTCTGATATAGGTGTAAAATATGTTCGTAGCTTGGGCACAGATGATAACAAAACACTCTCTCTTTTCTCTTTAGCTTTTTTTGCTCGCATCTTTTCTGCACCACCAATACCCTTCTTCGAAACGTTCTTTACAAATGTTCCCATTATCTGATTATTGTAGAGATAATTCTATAATTGTCTAATAATTTAAATCACCATAGTTTTATCAATAACCAATATAAGTACAGCTAAGTAAAACTATCTCACAATCAATAACCAAAACAATAAACAAATAACGAAACTAGATTTCCCTTTCGTAATTTAAGGGAATGGAGCAGGTTACAGTGATGGTGTTATCTACTGATTGCTGATCTAACAGACCATATCATATCATATCATATCAATTAGATTTAATAATTAGCGGAATGGAGCAGATTACAGTGGCGAGCTTGAGCTTTTCTAACCAAAACAATAAACGATAATTTATTTTAATAATAATAATTTTAACGATATTATTATATTTGTTAATTTAAGTGTGTCAATAATAATAATTAACGCTGATAAGTCACGGTAGCGTTAATATAATGTAACAAAAACTAACACTATTATTTTATTTACCACTGTGTCATAAGCTGAAGCTTAAATATATATAACTTTACAACAGGATAAGAAGTAAGTACTTCGTGTAGAGGTATAGCCAACCAATAAATATCACGTAACACATTACCTGCAATTTATTAGATCCAGTCCAGAGTCAGTGATTCATGACTCATAGAAGAAATCCAATATCTCAACAAATACACCAATCACAGCGTGTTTTGGTAAGCCACTAGCCTGGTGTCAATGTACCAGGAGGTCTTCCCTGCCATTTGCTTAGAGCCTCCTGTCTGTCTGTTCTGTTTATTATAGTAAAGGTGTGGTATGTGTTTCACGATTGGTCATGTGCTCACATCACCTGTGCTACAAGCTTGCCCTAAAGCATTAGTTAGGTGGAGTAAATAGCCTGTAGGTAATGGGACTGCTGGCTTCCAATTAATATGTCCAGGTTGATAGCCCTATCCTGCTTTGGCAGTATAGTGTGGCCTGGGAGGCATAATTCCTATTGTGGAAACAGTGGGGTATGGAAATATTTGGTTATGGGCTGGGGGAAATTTACTCAGGAATTATAGTACAAACATGATTTTGGATAATTTGACTTATGAATTGATTAATATTTCATGGGACTCTTATAGGCACAGAACAATTACAATGGAAAGCTCAATTTGAAAGGGCCGGTTCAGTCGCTTGGGCCGTGGGCTGCAGCCCACACAGCCCCCCCCTTAATCCAGGCCTGCTCTTGCCCAATTGCCATTGCAAGAAGTCATTATAGCTCATTGTCTTTTAATATGTAGCTCATTCTAGGCTAGGTCTTTCTACATAGACGTACGTGCTGCTACGTAGGTAGACCGAATCAGGTTTTTGAAGTTGCGGCCACTTGAAGTACGTCGGATTATATTCGACCTTAAACTCCTGTGCCGAATGGAAAAGGGTACTACTATTGATTTTGAATTAGATAATTCCTTTAAACGCGCCTCGCGCCCCGGTCTACGTGGCCACAGTAAAACGTTGCAGGTTCCAGCTGTCGTCTAAATTTGTGAAAGCACGCTTTTACCTCTCGTGTTGTCAATATTAGGAACAATTTATCTGGTGCAGTTGTAGATTCCAAAAATATTTGCATATTTTCCCGTAAGTTGCTGGAGGTCGATTTATTACCGTACTGTAAATTTATTGTGGACCCGGGAAACCCATTGAATTACTAACTAGTACCGAAACTACCGTATGTTAATTACTGTTTTATTTTTTTAATTATTTTTTTATCTCAGTGTGGTCCCGATAGGATCACTAGCTTTCTTCTATTATCAATAATTGTGCATTTTAAAATATTTTAACTTTTGTGGCCCCCATATGTGCCTCTGAGCCTGGGTGGTTCCTCTCTGCGGTACTATAGGACTGGGACTAAATGTATATAGCTGTGTATAGATGAGTATAGGTGAATGTATGTTTTATTCTAAGCAATACTATATTCTTACTATACATTAAAGCCGAATGGCACATCACTAATAGGGTTGGTGCGTGAGAAATTTGTTGGGCTAGAAAATATCGAATAAGTGGTAACAATAACGTGCCCTGAATCGAGTGGCGGGATGTGTTTTTTGTAAAAACACTTCGGAAACAGTAGAAATGGCGGGTTTAAGTAAGCCCGGGAAGCCAATTTTTAAAATCGGATGTGAGTGGCTGCTACATATTTGACGTCACTACGCATTGCTCTTATAATTTTTATATTGGTTTCCATGGGGGGTGATTTTAGATCCATTCAAATACACATTTAATCTCAATCATTTCCCACGTGGCTTTATATCAATTGAAAGCAGAGACTCTTGTCCTTTTAAAACTACAATTACTAAATTCATGATCATGAACATTGATAAAATACTGTTTGCAATTTTGCATACTTGGAAAATTGCCTGACCCTCCTATGCAAGCACTCACCAACTCAGCTTATTGCATTGCAGTCTGGCAGTATGGGAGTAGGCATATTGCTGTATTGTTGTTTTAATTTCTTTAGTTGAGTAAACCTACCGCTTGTACCACTCTTACACTACCGCTGACCAGTACACATTTCAACTTAATGAAGTTAAGCTGCAATACAGCAATATTCCGATACTACAATGCAATAGGTGTATACTTTAAGGCTGAGTGGTTCAGTACTACAGTACTTGCATGCCGGTCAGTCAATCTGCGAGTTTATAATTGTGAATTGATTCATTTTATCAATGTTCATCACCATGAATTTAATTAATTGTAGTGTCAAAAGACGCGCAAGACTCTCCGCTTTCAATTGATATAAGCCACGTGTGAAATGATTGAGATTAAATGTGTATGTATTTGAATGGATCTAAAAAATGACCCTCCATATAAACCAATATAAGAAATTATCACAGCACTGCGTAGTGAGTGACGTCAAATATGTAGCAACCAATCACAGCCGATTTTCAAAATTGGCTTCGCGGGCTTACTTAAACCCTCCATTTCGAGCGTTTCCACGTGTTTTTACAAAAAACACACCCCGCCACTCGATTCAGGGCACCTTGTTACCCCTTTAGGCCTATTCGATTGTTTCTAGTCCAACAATTTTTTCGCATACCAACTCTATTGTGTCTGTAATTGCCTCGGAATACATATTATGGAGCCCATAACACAAACGATTGGAGTGATCCGAGGAGATAAACTCTCTCCCCTACTCTTCAGTTTGTTTGTCTCTGATCTACCAGCTGTTATAATTAGCCGCCTTTTGCTGCATGTTTATGTACGCCGATGACGTCGCCATTACAGGTAACACCATCGTCGAAGTCCAAGCTGGTCTCGATAACCTTCTGGCCTACTGCAGAGAGGAGAGAGGACGACCTAATCACCAACAAGTCAAAAACCAACGCGAACGCGATAAAATTTCGCCGGGGTGGCCGACTCTACCGAACTGATGTCCTCTATACGATGGGACCCATCTGGAGTTCGTCAACTCCTTCGAATATCTAGGGGTCGTCCTCTCAACGACAAATTGTGCAAACACTGGGTGGCCGCCTGTATGCGCTTGGCCACTAAAGTAAACTTCGGGCTGATCTCCTTGCCCACGGCTCGGCGCTTGTGGAAACTCTATGTCTTACCTGCAACCACATATATATGGCTGTACTGTTTTCGGCGTGGACTCATCGAATGTCGACACCTTGAACAATGTTGTAACCAATAGAGCGTTCTATTGGAAACTGTGGTGCGGGGTTGGGTTGGCAAATACGACTCCCACCACAGCAATTCTAAATGCCGTCGACCACTCTGCAGAGGTCGGTTAGTCATCCATATCGCTCCGCGAGCTCACAGGCTACTACAGATGCCGCGCCACTGCCCATTTCCTATCTAACGGTCGCACCACAAGCTCTGTTGCGGTAAATGGTGCTGGAGGCCGACTCCCACTTGCGTCTGCCTTCTTTGCGACGCTCCAGCCACTGGGAAGGAACACGGCCGCAGTTGCGCCGGTATTAAGACGCACCGATCGCTACTACAATGCGCTCCTGTACTGTACTGTACAGTACTGTGCTGTTCCTGTACTCCCTTCACTCGGACACATAACGATATATTGAAAAATATATTATATGAATTACTTTACCAACTCACCAACAGGGTTGCCACTCTAGTTCAGTATCAATTTTCCATGACTTTTTGAAAAAATTCCCTGACTGCAGGTACATAGCATTTTTATAGAATATAATATAATAGGCCGCTTTATTATATTCCAAACAATGTTACGAGATAATGAAATAATAATGAACTATATATTTAGTGAAATGAGGAAACTGAATGGCGAGCGAAGCAAGCAGATAAAATTGTACACATTTTCGCTTATCAAACTTGTCCTGTATATATCACATTATATATCACATTATATATCATATTCCCTGCTGCTTTGTCCATTTTTTACAATAATTCCCTGACATTTCAAGAAAAAATGAAATGTCCTCTGACTATTCCAGGTGAGTGGCAACTCTGACCAATATTATCTTATTCCTGAAAATTTTTTATTATTTTTACTATATATTTTATTTGAAAATGCATGTTTTGAAAATGCTACGAATTAATTTTATTATTTTTACTATATATTTTATTTGAAAATGCATTTTTTGATAATGCTACGAATTAATTGTATTATTTTTACTATATATTTTATTTGAAAATACATGTTTTGATAATGCTACGAATTAATTTTAATATTTTTACTATATATTTTATTTGAAAATACATGTTTTGATAATGCTACGAATTAATTTTAATATTTTTACTATATATTTTATTTGAAAATGCATGTTTTGATAATGCTACAAATTAATTTTAATATTTTTACTATATATTTTATTTGAAAATGCATGTTTTGATAATGCTACGAATTAATTTTATTATTTTTACTATATATTTTATTTGAAAATACATGTTTTGATAATGCTACGAATTAATTGTATTATTTTTACTATATATTTTATTTGAAAATACATGTTTTGATAATGCTACGAATTAATTTTAATATTTTTACTATATATTTTATTTGAAAATACATGTTTTGATAATGCTACGAATTAATTTTAATATTTTTACTATATATTTTATTTGAAAATACATGTTTTGATAATGCTACGAATTAATTTTAATATTTTTACTATATATTTTATTTGAAAATGCATGTTTTGATAATGCTACGAATTAATTTTAATATTTTTACTATATATTTTATTTGAAAATGCATTTTTTGATAATGCTACGAATTAATTGTATTATTTTTACTATATATTTTATTTGAAAATACATGTTTTGATAATGCTACGAATTAATTTTAATATTTTTACTATATATTTTATTTGAAAATACATGTTTTGATAATGCTACGAATTAATTTTAATATTTTTACTATATATTTTATTTGAAAATACATGTTTTGATAATGCTACGAATTAATTTTAATATTTTTACTATATATTTTATTTGAAAATGCATGTTTTGATAATGCTACGAATTAATTTTAATATTTTTACTATATATTTTATTTGAAAATGCATGTTTTGATAATGCTACGAATTAATTTTATTATTTTTACTATATATTTTATTTGAAAATACATGTTTTGATAATGCTACGAATTAATTGTATTATTTTTACTATATATTTTATTTGAAAATACATGTTTTGATAATGCTACGAATTAATTTTAATATTTTTACTATATATTTTATTTGAAAATACATGTTTTGATAATGCTACGAATTAATTTTAATATTTTTACTATATATTTTATTTGAAAATACATGTTTTGATAATGCTACGAATTAATTTTAATATTTTTACTATATATTTTATTTGAAAATGCATGTTTTGATAATGCTACGAATTAATTTTAATATTTTTACTATATATTTTATTTGAAAATGCATGTTTTGATAATGCTACGAATTAATTTTATTATTTTTACTATATATTTTATTTGAAAATACATGTTTTGATAATGCTACGAATTAATTTTAATATTTTTACTATATATTTTATTTGAAAATGCATGTTTTGATAATGCTACGAATTAATTTTATTATTTTTACTATATATTTTATTTGATAACTCATTTTATTTAATAGATATGCTACGAATTGTAAATTTTAAATTAATACAAACCCAATACCAAAATATTTGGTATTTTCTTGTACAGCTGTTCTACAGTATATTAATTATCTTTTCTGGACTGTCCTGTCCTGGGGTCTGTTGTGTGGGGCTCGGTTGTTTTCTCTGTCTTGACCCTGGGTTCTGCTGTATGGGGTCGGTTGATTCCTCTCTTTCGACCTGGATTCTGTTGTATGTGGTCAGTTGTTTTCTCTACCTTGTCCTGGGGTCTGTTGTGTGTGGGTCGGTTATTTACATTGTTTCGACCTGGGTTCCGTTGTATGGGGTCTGCTGTATGGTGGTTGGTTGTTTACTCTGTCTTGTCCTTGGTTCTGTTGTATGGGGTCGGTTGTTTACTCTGCCTTGTCCTGGTGTCTGTTGTGTGGGGGTCGGTTGTTTACTCTGCCTTGCCCTGGGTTCTGTCGCATGGGGTCGGTTGTTTCTCTGTCTCGACCTGGGTTCTGTTGTATGGAATCGGTTGTTTAGTCTGTCTTGTCCTGGGGGTCTGTTGTATGGGGTCGGTTGTTTACTCTACCTTGTCCTGGGGTCTGTTGTGTGTGGGTCGGTTATTTACATTGTTTCGACCTGGGTTCCGTTGTATGGGGTCTGCTGTATGGTGGTTGGTTGTTTACTCTGTCTTATCCTTGGTTCTGTTGTATGGGGTCGGTTGTTTACTCTGCCTTGTCCTGGTGTCTGTTGTGTGGGGGTCGGTTGTTTACTCTGCCTTGCCCTGGGTTCTGTCGCATGGGGTCGGTTGTTTCTCTGTCTCGACCTGGGTTCTGTTGTATGGAATCGGTTGTTTAGTCTGTCTTGTCCTGGGGGTCTGTTGTATGGGGTCGGTTGTTTACTCTCTCTCGACCTGGGGTCTGTTGTATGGGGGGTATGCTGTATGGTGGTCGGTTGTTTACTCTGTCTTGTCCTGGGGGTCTGTTGTATGGGGTCGGTTGTTTACTCTCTCTCGACCTGGGGTCTGCTGTATGGTGGTCGGTTGTTTACTCTGTATTGTCCTGGGGTCTGCTGTATGGGGTCGGTTGTTTACTCTGTATTGTCCTGGGATCTGTTGTGTGGGGGTCGGTTGTTTACTCTGCATTGTCCTGGGGTCGGTTGTTTACTCTGTCTTGAACTGGGGGTCTGTTGTATGGGGGCGGTTGTTTACTCTGTCTTGAACTGGGGTATGTTGTATGGGGGCGGTTGTTTACTCTGTCTTGTCCTGGGGGTCTGTTGTATGGGGTCGGTTGTTTACTCTGCTTTGTCCTGGGGTCTGTTGTATGGGTGACTGTTTACTCTACCTTGACCTGGGGGTATTTTGAATGGGGTCCGTTGTTGACTCAATCTTGTCCTGGGGTCTATTGTCTGTTGTAAGAAGTGGTCGGTTGTTTACTCTGCCTTACCCTGGGTTCTGTTGTATGATGGGGGTCGGTTGTTTACTCTGTCTTGTCCTGAGGTCTGTTGAATGGGTCACTGTTTACTCTACCTTGACCTGGGGGTATTTTGTATGGGGTCGGTTGTTGACTCAATCTTGTCCTGGGGTCTATTGTCTGTTGTAAGAAGTGGTCGGTTGTTTACTCTGCCTTACCCTGGTGGTTTACAGCTGCAACTACAACACTAGGTAGATAACTAGCAATAACAGCTGATTATGTTCGCTAGAATAACGTGACACTGTAGCTTACTGATTACTCCTTTCCCTTATTTGATAATTTAACACTGATTTGCCTTAAAGTCCCCCTCCTCCCCTGTGTCAAGAAACGCAACAACCCCGCGCTCGTGGTACCGCTATGACATGAAAATAGCACATATATAAAAGCAGCATACGGATTCAATATATTAAAAACGGGTAGGCGAACGTAATGAGTTATATATTAGGTGGTGAATAATTAAGGATTCTATATAAACTATAAGTCAGTTTAGAAATTGGATACCGGCAGAGACATTATTGATGATCTATTCTTAAGCACCATTTTTGAAGCCAAGGTTTTTCATATGTATAAAAATTCCCTAAAGATACATAAACATTTCCTAAAGTTGTATTAAAACTGTATAAAACTTCCTTAAATGTTAATTAACAATTCCTAATAGTTTCTCAAAAGTTATATGGTCACATCTGATTGCCGCCATTCTATTTTCATTTATTCTAGAATATTTCCAAACATAATAACTTGAATCAATGCTTTCACGCTGTAAAGGCTTGTTATACGAAGGAAACAATTATAGTTTAGGAAATATTCTGGAAAACATAAATTACTAAATATTTTTTTGAGAATTTTTATTTTTTAATCTATGTAAGAATGTTTACGAATTTTTATACAACTTTTGGAAATTTCCATCCAACTTTTATATCGAAAATGGTGCGTTACAATATCAAAACAAAAGCATTAATGACATTAGGTAATAACCACGAACAAGACTTGTAGTTATGCCTGGCTGCCTAAATATGGCCCATTTTCTCATTGTACATATGACTATGTGATTCAATTAAAATTAACGGCACAATGTGATGATGTGTACATAATATGTGCCGTGGGTACGGCACATAAATACAAACTAATGCTGTGATACTAAAACAATATAAATATAAACACACATCTATGTTTAACACTAATATGTTACGCTTTATTATAATTCGTAATATAAAGTGCCAATCCCATAAATAGGTTAAGTAACGGTGGGTACGGCACTAAACAATTGGCGTATTGTTCATTTAAAAATTAAGTACAAATAAATCATCATACATAAAAATATCACTAAAAAACAACAATTTAAATGCAACAAAGGTAAAGATGAATAAGATGATCGACCATTTTGGTTATTACTGTTTATGACACTCCCAACATTGGGGAGGGATGGATAAGAGTTGAGTATGAATTAAACCAGCCAATATAAAACATGCAAAAATATGAACAACACAACAATAGGTCAACGCAAGAGATGAAGGCAAAAAAAATTCAGGCCACAGATAATTTTTTTAATAATTTTGGCAAAGATTTGGAATAATATAAATATACTTATATTTGCAATTCGAATGCTATTTTTCAGAAGTTTGTTTCGGCACAAACTTCGTAACATTCAATGAGATTTTACACCGATGATTTAATATGTTACTTTTTACTAGTAGTTTTTTAGTAACTATATTTACATCATGGTGTGAAAAGTAGCACTTTTCATGTGCGAGCGCAGCGAGGGTCAACCTTAATATACAAAGGTCTTAAACATTGAATATTGTGCTTGATGTACAATAAAGTGTAACTACAAACAATTTATTGTGTATGTAATTTTGTTACATTATGTCAAAATTTTCAGCCCATTTTTAAAATTCCATTGTTAATATTGATGAAATTAACAACCTGATTGATTAGTTAATATATAATGTAACATAATCAGCAGTGATCCCATCCTAATAATAACCCAACTTAAATACATCCAATAAAGTTAACTGCTAGACTATCTTTTATAACGCAATTATTTCAATGTGTGATGGGGTCCCTATTAAGGGGGGGGTAGCGCATTTTCTGACCAAAAAGTCGAATTTTTGAAACATATCCTATCTGATGCAGAATTTCATGCTGAATCCAAATATGGAAACCGTTTTCCTATATCTTGCTTATTTTTCGAGATATCTGGGATAGAAGAGACTGGCTCCGATATATCGCGATATCAGTAAGGCGATAAAGTTTGGGGTTTGCATTCAATTTCTGCAAATTTCTGTGCTCAGTGGTGCTAATTGGATGTCTCCACGAGAAAGAGCACAAAATTTTAATTGAGAAGGTATTTTTTTATGATTATTGGACCTACTGATCAGTTTATAAGACAACTTCATGTCTACGGAATGAAGACGGGACTCGAATAAGCGACTCTGCGGTCTTTGCGGGATTACACGGAATAGACTTATCGGTCATCGGAGATCTTCAAAATGTATAATCTCCAGTTCTAGTGGTCGTACGGAGTTCGTTTAGGGCTCATTCGAAAGCTCTTTTCTCAGAGACCAAAGTTACCATTTGGTTTGGCAAACTCTTGAAAGCTGCCTGAGCAATCATAACTTGAACAAAATTTGTAAGGCATATTTTACCAAAATTCATGTTATGTTGCTTTAGAACCATTTTGTCTTAAATCAAATGGTAACTTTGTTCTCTAAGAAAAGAGCTTTCGAATGAGCCTAAAACGAACTTCGTACGACCACTAGAACTGGAGATTATACATTTTGAAGATCTCCGATGACCGATAAGTCTATTCCGTGTAATCCCGCAAAGACCGCAGAGTCGCTTATTCGAGTCCCGTCTTCATTCCAGAGACTTGAAGTTGTCTTATAAACTGATCAGTAGGTCCAATAATCATAAGAAAATACTTTCTCAATTAAAATTTTGTGCTCTTTCTCGTGGAGACATCCAATTGGCACCAATGGGCACAGAAATTTGCAGAAATTGAATGCAAACCCCAAACTTCATCGCCTTACCGATATCGCGATATATCGGAGCCAGTATCTTCTATGCCAGATATCTCGAAAACTAAGCAAGATATGGGAAAACGGTTTCCATATTTGGATTCGGCATGAAATTCGGCATCAGATAGGATATGTTTCAAAAATTCGTCTTTTTGGTCAGAAAATGCGCTACCCCCCCCTTAAAGTGCCAATATTTATAAACAGATTTGATATACCGGTAGGCCTATATAAGATGCTAGTACATAAAGTGATATTGAAATTAGTAAAATATGGCAGGTGAATGCAATGGGATATGAAACATGCTATAATGCTATCTTATTTAATATGGGAATCAAAGAACAGTTACCCTTTAACCAAAATAATGTCAACTAGGTCATACATTAGTTTTCCTCTCAATATATTGATGTTCACCTTGGCAATTATTATGTTCACTGACATTTCATTATATAATTGTTATACCGGTATTAACCCTATTACCACTGAGGGGAGGGGGGCCGAATCGGCCCCTTTCTAATTTTTAATCGCTGTATCTATGCAACCACATTATGTACCAGCCCAATCCACAAAGTCTTCAGGCTTCGATAATATTTTCAACCGATTCAGCGGTCCAGAAAACCTATAAAAACGCATTGAAATCAAAAGATGGGGGTATTTTCCGAATATCGTATTTTTCAAAATTTGAAGTGCCACATCCACTTCTTAAGTGCACGAAAAATAGCATCCAGTTCAATTTTCGGAAATGGAATATAATCACATTCGATTCAGCGTAGTGAAAAACCTACCAATGCTAGCCAACAATGCCACACTATATCAGCTTTTAGAATATCAAATGAAATGAAATTTTCATTTTTTTGGATTTGAATATGGATCTTCGATAATTTTTTCACCTACAGCCCAAATTTCGTAGGATTTTATTGGATGATTACAAAAATACAGCGGGGGGGGGGGGGGGGGGGGGGGCGAATCGACCCCCCGCCAGTGCTGGTAATGGTCTAAACACCCCAGTGGTAATAGGGTTAAGGTCACACATCCAATTTCATTGACTGAATTCTATCAAATTCCCTGACTTTCTCGATCTAAAAATAATTCTGAATTCAATGTGTGGCCTGTGGAGAAATTGAAGAAATTCAGGTTCAATTTTTAATTATGTTCAAACGACTTAATAAGACTTTAAAACAAAGCTCACTGCACACATGCAACACAAAAGCTATCCTATATATATATATATAAAGCATTCAATATTATAAACTACAGAACTATATATATAAAGTATAAAAGGTATGATCGCACAAGCATGCATTGGTAAGACTAGATGTGTATAAGTAGATGAATATCGAATTCACTTGAAAGGAGAATATATCTTCGCTTTTCCAGATCCCCAAACATCTAGCATTACCTTACGTTTCTTTTTGCTATCCGAGCCATACAATCGTCGACGCATATCTGCTGGGAGAAGAGAATAACAACGCGGGCAGAGAGGACGTTTATCTAGATCGAAAGATGGTTCCTTGTCCACAAGATGAGTGTTACACAGACAACAATTATAATGGGCGACGCAATATTTCTTAGTATTGAAGGATATGACATCACCAACGATAACCTTGTTGCAATAGAAACAGATGTTACCGAACAACTTATTGTAATGGGCTTCGCAGTAAGCCAATCCGTTTCTTTCATAGAAACGATGGCCATGAAAAGGTTTCTCGCAGTAGGAGCATACAAAGTGTTCTATATGCCACACTTTACCTAGTGCGTGAACCCGTCTATCTTCAATAGGGCGTCGGCATGCTCCACATATCGGGATGCCCATGGCATCGTGACAAGGTAGACAGTATAGCTTTCCTTTCACCTCACGAGCTGAACACGTTAACTCCACTGAACATTTGGAGCATTTGAAATGGTATGGATGATAGTGATCCCCACCGAACTTTAAACTCGGTTCTTCGATGTAAGACTGGCAGCGCAAGCAAATGAACATACCCTCAGACTGTTCTTTATCTCGCATATGACACTGGCGGCAAAGAGCTCGATGATTAACCTTAACAAACCCAAGATCAGCTAGTTCAATCCCACAAGAGGAGCAACAGAAACATTCTGGATGCCAAGAACGATCCATGGCTCGCAGCACTCGCCCAATTACAAATTCTTTGCATTGTGCACAACATGGAGCAAAGAGGACATGAAAATCGGTTTCGCAATATTTCCTCCCATCAAATTCAAAGTACAAACTATCAGGAAATGGCCTAAAACACTGAGCGCAAACGAAACATTCTATGTGCCACAGCTCTCCCTTGCAATTAACCATTTTTTCTTCTGCTTGGAACATTTCTCCACAACGTGTACAAGATGACACAGGCAGATCAAGCTGATGTTGTGCACCTGCCTTATGTACCTCAACAGTGACACCACTGCGTTTGACCTCATCTAACTTAGGAGGCAATGGTGGCGGATGAAGATCATCATCAACATCACTAACTTCGGTGAGGGTTCGAGAAATCCCAGAACGTTGAGATTCATTGGTGGCTGATCTATGTAAGTGCAAGGGTGGAAGAGCCTCCATTAATTCCCGTTGCTGCCATACAGGTTCTGTAACTGGATCCTCTGTAAACCATTGATGTCTAACTGTTTGCGGTTGAGACATATACAATGTCTTAGTAACTATTTCCCCTTCAGGTCCTACTTCGGCCCATTGTTTATGGACATTCATTCCCTTCGGGGTATCATTCTGTACATCATGGACAATCCTTGATTCAGAGTAGTTACTTTTCGCACCATTTGCTACTTCTGGAAAAGGTCCTACGGAATCAACACCACGCCCTAACTGAACCTTACGATGGATCTTTCGGCCATCTGGGAGGGTTTCAGTAAACTCCTGCAATGACAAACCATCAGTTCCTGTTGGTGCGTCGATCACTTGATCATTACTAAGTGGAATAGGTACAGAGCCAGCCGCTGATGCATTATGTAATTGATACTCATACGACTTTATGATATTAACTCGCTGACCTGAAGAAACATCTCCAAAGTCTTGTGGCCTAATATTTAATTGGCTCTGTGTTGGGTGGGAATAATCCATGTTAAATAAGGATGGATTATATAATGCAGTGGTACTGTTTCTAAATATGAAGAACACTCCTGGATTTTATTGCAGTCGAAATTCCATTTATAATTTATATGCTGATATGTGCAGCTCATCTCTGCATTTGCCACAAAATGTGCAGATTTGATTGAGAAAAATTGAGACTGTCTGACTGTACAGTAGGCCTACGGTAATTTATTTATTGTACCAATCAGCTAATAGGCCTACCACAGTACCATAACTGAACTAAACATGCTAGAACATTCAGCAGGGGAGAAGTTCAAATGCAGCTGGGCAGTGATGACAGCAGTGGGCAGTACCGGTCTGCCGGTACCAGGACCAGCTGACCGACAACTGGACAATCAATACAGCAATAAACTACAGAACTAGTCAGCTAGTAAGATATAGGCCTAGTGATATACCAGCCAGCATAGTACAGTATTACAAATTGTCTGTCAGTCAGTCAGTCTGTGGTCGTACACGTACAGACAGAGACAGTCAAATAAATAGATAATTAGTACAATCCAGCAATCAGACAATACAGTCAGGAACACTGGCAGACTGGTCACATCACAATATGTCCAATTTACAGCCAGAATCTAACCGCGGAAAACGCTCTCAGCAGCTTAGTGAAATTTTTCCATAGAAAACAATGCTAAATTTCATTTGAAAACCGGCAGTGCTGCAGTGAAATTTTAACATTGACATTCTAAAAATTATGACAATAGAATCGCCATAAAATTCCGTATAAATTAATTTGAGAATTATAATATCATCGTCTGATCGTTGGGATAACTGGATAACTATCATTAATATTAAAAATAAAAAATTGTCACATTATGTGCCCAGCTTCTGCTTTGAGGACAAGTGGAGTTACAAAATATGTCCAGAAATATAATCGCAGCCTGCTGGCCTGTGAAGGACAAATAGTGGCTGCACTGACACTTTCTCGCTGTAAATATGTGGACAATTTTTGACTGAGCTTCAGTCAGAAAGTGACCAGTGCAGCATTGTTCCTAACTGCAATAGGCTGATAGGCCTATTTCAGTATTTGGGGTGTAGTTCTAGTCGTAGTTCTGTAGTTACGGTCAGGCAGTACTGCAGTACCGTACAGCCGTACCGGTAATCCTTTCACCTGTAATCAATACCAGTATGTCTGACTGTAGTATGTATTGCTGTACCTAGTTCTGCAGGCTGGCCCTGGCAGGTACCGGTATTGCTGTATTGTAATTGTACCGTCTGACCGTCCAGCCGGTTAGCGCAGTAGCCTACCTGCTGACATCTAAGACCGGTACAGCGGTAGGCTGGCCTGCTGGCAGGTATAAAATCAGACACTCAGATAGCAGATAGTACTGTACAGCTTTAGCAGTTTAGTAACGGTCTGACGGTAGTACAGTAGTACAGTACACAGTAGTATGTATGACAGTATGACTGACTATTACTGTATTACTTATTAGATGGTTTTGTACTAGGCCTGCCATAGTCTACTACTGTACTATATAGTAGGCCATGCTGCCATGGGCCTACTGCATACTGTACAAAAGTACTAGTGATGTGATAGCAGCTCATATTACAGCTATAAACTGATATTAAAGCTGATTGGCTATCTGGTCTGCTATGTACTACTACTATTACCATGGCCTGCTATATTACTACGGACTACAGGGCACTCGAACTGGCCTCTCAAAAAGAGGCCAGTTTTTTTTTACAGTATTTAGATATTTTGATATGGAAAGAGTTCTATAAATTTTCATTTGCTGCAATTTGGTCAACGGACGCAATTGAAGTCTCCTCGTTAAGCAAAATACTTAATTTTTTGGTGGCTAGTGTTTTAGGGCATTAGTGTGGCTTGGGTACTACTACTACTAGGATCGGCATGCTGCATTGCAGCTGCGTTTTTAAGAATGCTGTGCCGGCTTGTCGACAAAATTAAGTCGCCACAACTCCCTATAACCCATGACATTTGCTAGATCATCCGCATCTTCAAGGCCAGTGTCCTTTAAGATACATCTCAAGAAAGTCATGGGCTGTCCCCCATGCTTATTCACTCCATGAGCCAGCTAAAGCACAAGATTATGCACTGGCTGGTCCTCACGGCGAAAGCGATATCCTGCAAAGCGGAGGCGACTTTGTTCTAGTGTCAAGCTTGGCGGAACCAATGTGACAGCTCCAATATGTTATATAGTGTCTGGTTGGAGATGTGTGCATTGTACTTGACACAATGAACCCGGCGTAGCATTCTTGGGAATGTCACATCCAGAGATTTGGTGTCCTCTGCAGTTAGAGCCCAGCATGGACTCCCATAGAGGAGTATTGGAACTACTGCTGCTCTAAATAATCGGACCTTAAGATTCCGATTAATTATCTGGGACTTCCAAATCCTGGAAAGCCTATGCAAGGCTGACCATGCCTTTCCCTTACGTATTCGAAGGTTCTTACCTGAATTTTGATTATGTATGAATATCCATATACTAGTATTATCAAGTAGGCATTGCATTGTTGCCAAGCAACTTATGAGATAAACAAAATGTTCTAGAACATTGTGTATTTATTAATAGAATAAAATGGCCTGCATCGGAAGCAAATGCATGCAAAATTAGAATACCCATATATATCTCAGCTATTTCCCAACCAAATTCAAATATTTTTACATATTTGGAATCCTTGCACGGTCAGCTTTCAACTTGTACCAACAAATCACAAAATGTTTGAAGAATAACTGCGGTGTAACTGGTGCAATATCGACGGAGACACTTTTTTTAAACGCTTGTAGCTAAAGAATTAAAGCGAAAATAAAAATTCTGGCTCACCCAGCAAGGAGGAGGGAGCTGAAATTATCTATGTTTCAATTTTCATGCAATCTCATTAAGATTTGTCGAAAAATTGGGGGGGGGGGGGACAGGTACCTGAATAACGACACAATATTCCAGGACATAGTGTACATGTGGTTAGAAAGAATTTGCAAGTGTGTGGTGATAGTATTCGAGCAGGGTGTGGTGATAGGGTGATAGGTCTAATATTCGACTTAAGGGGGGGGGGGGG
This sequence comes from Nemertoderma westbladi, assembly GCA_032718475.1. NCBI lineage: Eukaryota > Metazoa > Xenacoelomorpha > Nemertodermatida > Nemertodermatidae > Nemertoderma > Nemertoderma westbladi. The sequence goes on from JAUCBJ010007930.1 coordinate 60,381, forward strand.
GGGGGTACACCATTTTCGGACAAATCTTCGATTTATCACTCTCAGCGTTTCAAAAATTTTCGTTTTTGGCTATAATTTGGAATATAGATGCCTAAGATGCTATTCTACATGATAGGCTAGAAAAAAAAATTTTTCGCTATTTAATATTAGTTAATACTAGTTAACAATAAAAAAAACTTGGTTGTGCTTAAAACCCTAAGGTTTTTACAGTTTTGAATCTAATCACATGAAAGTTTTTTTATATGATAGATCAAAGATGGGGCAACATAACTATCAGGCGAAATTTTGTGAAATTTATTTTGCACCGCTAGGTGGCGCTGCAAATTTAGGCTAAATTTTTAGGTTTGTTATAAATAGTATTAAATTTTATTAACAAATAATTTCGAAAAGTTGTCTGATACTTTTATGCAGGGTGGCTATCTAGACACCCACAGAAAGTTTCAGACAAATTGCTCAAAAATTATAGAAGTAGTAGGGTTTTGAAGTTGACAATTTTATAAAAAAAATATTTCGAGATAATCGACCTTTCATTATACATAGTAATAGTAATTTCAATAGGAATCCCTAAATGGAATTTGTTATAACTTGAAAACAAAAAGAGCTATTAAATAGCGGTTTTCTGATTTGGAAACACCATTTAATCGTGCATTATAATAGACCATAAAAAAAAATTCGACATATTTTTGACCAAAATGGTGTACTCCCCCCCCCCCCCCCCCCCTTAACTATGATAGGCCAGAAGTTCATGACCCAAATATACTGGAAATCGCTAAATCTACTAGAGATGGGAATAAGAGTGGGGTGTGGGAGTCACAGGGCGGTAACCACCGTAGTTAGCGACAGAAATATTATTAGCCCCCAGAACGACGGTGAAAAAGGCATTTCAGAAATAAATTTTTTAAATTGCTGTGTGTTCCACTGTACCTTTATAAGGCGTATGTGGTGAAGTAGCATCATCATTAACATTACTATTTGCTGAAACACGAATGATGTGCCTATTGGCTCGCATTTACTCAAAATTAATCTCGCAAATAAATAATTGGAAAATAGGAATATTGGAAGAATACTTGGCTATTCGGCACCTCGTAGTTTATATAAAAATTAAATAACTATTTAAAAAAAAACTATTCAGCGGTTATGACCATTGTTTATTTTTTAAACCTCTCTCCCTCGCTGCGTTCGCTTGATACATAAATCAGTCGGGAGATTACGCTGAAAAGGTGTTACTTTTCTCACAATGATATAGTTATTTCTGCATTAGTAAATTTCTGCCAGGAACTGACTTATTCATGGATAAATTCATAAATAATAAAATATACAAAGCAATCCAAACACAGCTACTGTATCGTTTTAGGCATCATTAGAATTCTATTGTTATCTCAACTAAATCTAATCGATGGGTGTAAAATAAAAATACTTTGTAATCATTGTGGTACGTGATCAATACACCTTAGGAAGCTAAACATCATATTCCACACAGCAACACAATTAATGCATTAAGATATATAATTGAAGCTAATAGCTTTTAGTAATTCACTTAAATTATTCTATATAAATATTTCACAAAGTTCCATTAATGGTTCACTTAAAAGCAGTATAGATCTTAGCTTTAGCAGAACCCCAAGCTTCCATCATTAATTTATGGGATTTTTTAGTTTCTAATGGATATAGGCGTCGTCGCATTTCACTCGGTAATATATTATAACAATAGGGACACAAAGGCCGCATATCTAGGTCCAGTAAAGCGTCCACCGCTGATAAATTCACATTACAGCAGCAACAGTTAAAATGTATTGTACAATATTTCTTAGCATTGAAGGATATGACATCACCAACGATAACCTTGTTGCAATAGAAACAGATGTTACCGAACAACTTATTGTAATGGGCTTCGCAGTAAGCCAATCCGTTTCTTTCATAGAAACGATGGCCATGAAAAGGTTTCTCGCAGTAGGAGCATACAAAGTGTTCTATATGCCAGACTTTACCTAGTGCGTGAACCCGTCTATCTTCAATAGGGCGTCGGCATGCTCCACATATCGGGATGCCCATGGCATCGTGACAAGGTAGACAGTATAGCTTTCCTTTCACCTCACGAGCTGAACACGTTAACTCCACTGAACATTTGGAGCATTTGAAATGGTATGGATGATAGTGATCCCCACCGAACTTTAAACTCGGTTCTTCAATGTAAGACTGGCAGCGCAAGCAAATGAACATACCCTCAGACTGTTCTTTATCTCGCATATGACACTGACGGCAAAGAGCTCGATGATTAACCTTAACAAACCCAAGATCAGCTAGTTCAATCCCACAAGAGGTGCAACAGAAACATTCTGGATGCCAAGAACGATCCATGGCTCGCAGCACTCGCCCGATTACAAATTCTTTGCATTGTGCACAACATGGAGCAAAGAGGACATGAAAATCGGTTTCGCAATATTTCCTCCCATCAAATTCAAAGTACAAACTATCAGAAAATGGCCTAAAACACTGAGCGCAAACGAAACATTCTATGTGCCACAGCTCTCCCTTGCAATTAACCATTTTTTCCTCTGCTTGGAACATTTCTCCACAACGTGTACAAGATGACACAGGCAGATCAAGCTGATGGTGTGCACCTGCCTTATGTACCTCAACAGTGACACCACCGCGATTAGCTTCATCTAGCCTAGGAGGCAATGGGGGCGGATGTAGATCATCATCAACATCACTAACTTCGGTGAGGGTTCGAGAAATCCCAGAACGTTGAGATTCATTGGTGGCTGATCTATGTAAGTGCAAGGGTGGAAGAGCCTCCATTAATTCCCGTTGCTGCCATACAGGTTCTGTAACTGGATCCTCTGTAAACCATTGATGTCTAACTGTTTGCGGTTGAGACATATACAATGTTTTGGTAACTATTTCCCCTTCAGGTCCTACTTCGGCCCATTGTTTATGGACATTCATTCCCTTCGTGGTATCATTCTGGACATCATGGACAATCCTTGATTCAGAGTAGTTACTTTTCGCACCATTTGCTACTTCTAGAAAAGGTCCCACGGAATCAACACCACGCCCTAACTGAACCTTACGATGGATCTTTCGGCCATCTGGGAGGGTTTCAGTAAACTCCTGCAATGACAAACCATCAGTTCCTGTTGGTGCACCGATCACTTGATCATTACTAAGTGGAATAGGTCCAGAGCCAGCCGCTGATGCATTATGTAATTGATACTCATGCGACTTTATGATATTAACTCGCTGACCTGAAGAAACATCTCCAAAGTCTTGTGGCCTAATATTTAATTGGCTCTGTGTTGGGTGAGAATAATCCATGTTATATGAAAACGACTATCATGATACGGCTATTAATTTTCATACTAGTTTATGATAATAATAATTAATACATATAAATATTAAATAAATCAATTCTCTAGGCCTACTATATTATACGAAACTTACTTGCATTACTTGATTCACATGGTTAAAAGGAGGTGTGTGTTTCGTATCTTATACTATATTTATAATATCTAACCATTTCCTTTGTAGAAACCTGTTACATGAACACGACGTATATTCATCAAAACGCGCAGTTCGTCACAAAATTATTTTCGAATAAAATTTTGTACTCCTTGTCACCTTTCAGTGCGGCACTTTATATATTTTATATATTGCAGTACTCGTCTCCATTAAAATCACTTGTATTTATTAACAGACTCTTACACTGTGTGTTAAGTACAATATAATTGTGTCCAATAAAATAGAATGCAATATAAGTGTATTTTCATATCACGACTCCATGTTTACTAAAAAGAAAAGAGTTTTGGTTTTAATAGAGAGCTAATATTTCTCTACTTAAACTTAAGTGTTGACATAATTTCTTCAAACATCCGTTAGTACGACAGCCTAGGCCAACAAATATAAATTATGGTTAATTTTCGTAATATTCATACATTCGTAGATTGGTTGGTTGTAAGTATCAATCAATAGAAGTCCATATGTCAGTCGTTGTTTCACTAGGTGAAACCACTTTTCCTTGTAAATATCGAATAGAGGAAAATTTTAAAAAAATAAAAATTTTAGGGAACATCATCGATTAAATCCCAAACATGAAATAATCTAAATTAATAAATAAATGACTGAATAAAAATATAAATAAAATGTATTCAAATATATATTTTATATATTATAAAAATATTAAAATATAAATGAAGTAACTTGTATTTACTACGCATTTTTCCTATTACAATATTCAATAATTGTATATTTAATAGTAAACATAATTGAAATTGACCAATATAATAATATCAAATTATTATAAGAAATAAAAAGACAAACGAGAAATTGACTTCTTTAAGATTAACTTAGCTTTAAGATCAATACCCAAGAGTAATGAATATAATTAATTACCAACCATAGTTTTAATTATTAACCAACCACTAACAGTATTCTATGCATGGGTGGGCCAGGATTGTAAGAAAGATTGGAATACAAACAGTTGGACTAGGTCCAGGTTAATAACCCCTATATTATAAGCTCTTCCGCCACCCAACAGCCACAATTACTATATCGTTCTCATTGTGAAACCGCTAACAGATATAACACACCCTATTTAATTCCCTCAATAGAGAATGAATGTCAATTGATTGAGGTCAATAACGTTGTAAGTCGACCATTACTCGGAAACGATAAAACTTAACTTAAAAGATTATAACTAAAGACTAATTAATTTGATGTGTGTACTGTGAGAGTAGCAGGGCTATAGTTTAAGGGCCACAAAGCGCAATACATAACATAATAGTCTAACAAAGGATACCTGTCTACGGCCAAGTAGAGTATACATTGTTGTATGTGAGCTGAGTAGTAGCTGGCTGAAGGCTGGCAATGGAGTTAGAAGGCCATAAAAGACGTATTGCAGATAGTCAGGAGGTATTTCAAGGTGCATACCGGTATTTTACGTGTATTGCTATCGGAATGGGTAGAGCGCCAAACCAAACCTTGAGCTCACCTGTTCGATCCCACCTGGACGACTTTTATAGAGTCAGCAGTCAGAGTTCGTGTTTAATGTTGGCAGTGAAAATAAATCCAGCCTGCCACCTTTTAACACGCAAACAAAATAATCTAAATGAAATTTGTGTCAGACACTAAGGCCCGCCGCACAATAGAGATGCACGATGCAAAAAAGGACATCCTCGATCTTCTATTTTTGCAACTTGCAGCACGAATTATAGAACATGGTAGACTATCATGGGAGGCCATATACTAGAAATGCAAGATGCATGATACATTTTTTGAAAGATACATCAAAAAAAGGACAATTCGGACAAAAGTTTCAATGTTTTGAAATTGCAAATTAACTTAACATAAAAATAACTTTAAATTTCCCGCTTTCAGCCTTCTCATAGGGTTAATGTTAAATAAATATGGAAAAATTAGTGCCTAGAAGTAAAAATTTTACTGTAAACTATGTTCCTAGATTTAGTTTATTGTTTTGGTTAGAAAAGCCTGCTATTATAACCTGGTACTTTCCTTTAAAAGGTTCCTTAAATGGTGATATCGAAATTAAATATTAGCAAAATTAAGTTAATATATTAAAATAGGCTGAAACCACACCCCAATTGGTAATATACCCAAGGTACCGCCCATCATCATTATGATGATCTAAGGACATGCGTAGAACATAGTCAACCACAATTATGAACAAGAATGGTGCAAGTTCACTTCAAATGGTTGTGCCACCGTCAACAGTAGACACAAATGTTGTCGAACCATCGTATATTGATCTGATTGCTGCAATAATTTCATCAGGAATCCCATATAATGAAAGTATGCTGAACATACGTTAGCGAGAGACTGAATCAAAGGCCTTGAAGAAGTCAACAAAGATAACAGCCAGATGCCTGTCTTTCTTTTTTGATAACTCTTCAATTATCCTTCTAAGTGCCAAAATGGGCTCCATGGTCCCACGACCTTTACGGAACCCATTCTGATTTCCACGTAGCAGTCTCTCAATGGGATCCCTGATGCGATTTAATAGAATCCTATTGTATAGCTTTGCAGCAATCGAGATCAATGAGATTCCCCGAAAAGAACCATAGAGTGTTAGGTTGCCCTTCTTGGGAACTGGCACCAACTTAATTGTTTTCATTTCTTGTGGGACTCTTGTTGTTCGGTACATGTCTACTATGATGGGATAGATGAGATAGGATACAGCTACAAGATAGAGCATAGCCTCAGCAGTATAAATACTGTAGTTACTCACTTGTTTCATTAAATTGTTTTCTTAATACAAAACGCATACACAACAACAACTTTATCCAAACGATCAGCCAGTATTATTATTATTTGATACACTCGCACTAAACTATGTACAACCATCAGTTGCTTCTAGTCGCTAGGAAACTAAACTTTACTCCCTTAACTCCGGTATAAAACGTCTTTATTATTTTCCTTATAATAAACTATGAATTTATTAATCTTGAACTTAACTTAGAATCTTTGTGAATTGAAACTCAGCACGATAATTACAGTGTTTTAGAACTCTGTATTTAGTCGCCTTCAGATTGGTCGAATTTTAATAGTGTTGCTGGAACTCTAAACAGATTAATTTGTCGAGTCCTCAAACTATTATTTAGGTAATGTATTATATAGTTTAGATTATGTAGTTTATGTTGTTTTTGTGTTTAAATTTGTGCACCCAGTCAAATATTGCAGTTTTCTCGTTTAATGCAAGTAGTTTACGAGTCGATGGGTTGTTTATTATTTCTCTCTCGTCCGTTATGTGTCGTCCGTCCGTCATGTTGTTATTATTTTACCTTTAACTTAAGTTTGTTATTGTTGTACTCGGGCTGCGCGTTATTCTTGGTGGGAATCAAGACTTCCTCTAAAGGACGCCTTCTTGGTGGGAATCAAGACTTCCTCTAAAGGACGCCTTCTTGGTGGGAATCAAGACTTCCTCTAAAGGACGCCTTCTTGGTGGGAATCAAGACTTCCTCTAAAGGACGCCTTCTTGGTGGGAATCAAGACTTCCTCTAAAGGACGCCTTCTTGGTGGGAATCAAGACTTCCTCTAAAGGACGCCTTCTTGGTGGGACTCAAGACTTCCTCTAAATGACGCCTTCTTGGTGGGAATCAAGACTTCCTCTAAAGGACGCCTTCTTGGTGGGAATCAAGACTTCCTCTAAAGGACGCGTTCTTGGTGGGAATCAAGACTTCCTCTAAAGGACGCCTTCTTGGTGGGAATCAAGACTTCCTCGAAAGGACGCCTTCTTGGTGGGAATCAAGACTTCCTCTAAAGGACACGTTCTTGGTGGGAATCAAGACTTCCTCTAAAGGACGCCTTCTTGGTGGGAATCAAGACTTCCTCTAAAGGACGCCTTCTTGGTGGGAATCAAGACTTCCTCTAAAGGACGCCTTCTTGGTGGGAATCAAGACTTCCTCTAAAGGACGCCTTCTTGGTGGGAATCAAGACTTCCACTAAAGGACGCCTCCTTGGCGGGAATCAAGACTTCCTCTAAAGGACGCCTTCTTGGTGGGAATCAAGACTTCCTCTAAAGGACGCGTTCTTGGTGGGAATCAAGACTTCCTCTAAAGGACGCCTTCTTGGTGGGAATCAAGACTTCCTCGAAAGGACGCCTTCTTGGTGGGAATCAAGACTTCCTCTAAAGGACGCGTTCTTGGTGGGAATCAAGACTTCCTCTAAAGGACACCTTCTTGGTGGGAATCAAGACTTCCTCTAAAGGACGCCTTCTTGGTGGGAATCAAGACTTCCTCTAAAGGACGCCTTCTTGGTGGGAATCAAGACTTCCTCTAAAGGACACCTTCTTGGTGGGACTCAAGACTTCCTCTAAAGGACGCCTTCTTGGTGGGAATCAAGACTTCCTCTAAAGGACGCCTTCTTGGTGGGAATCAAGACTTCCTCTAAAGGACGCCTTCTTGGTGTGAATCAAGACTTCCTCTAAAGGACGCCTTCTTGGTGGGAATCAAGACTTCCTCTAAAGGACGCCTTCTTGGTGGGAATCAAGACTTCCTCTAAAGGACGCCTTCTTGGTGGGAATCAAGACTTCCTCTAAAGGACGCCTTCTTGGTGGGACTCAAGACTTCCTCTAAAGGACGCGTTCTTGGTGGGAATCAAGACTTCCTCTAAAGGATGCCTTCTTGGTGGGAATCAAGACTTCCTCTAAAGGACGCCTTCTTGGTGGGAATCAAGACTTCCTCTAAAGGACGCCTTCTTGGTGGGAATCAAGACTTCCTCTAAAGGACGCCTCCTTGGTGGGAATCAAGACTTCCTCTAAAGGACGCCTTCTTGGTGGGAATCAAGACTTACTCTAAAGGACGCCTTCTTGGTGGGAATCAAGACTTCCTCTAAATGACGCCTTCTTGGTGGGAATCAAGACTTCCTCTAAAGGATGCCTTCTTGGTGGGAATCAAGACTTCCTCTAAAGGACGCCTTCTTGGTATGAATCAAGACTTCCTCTAAAGGACGCCGTCTTGGTGAGATTCAAGACTTCCTCTAAAGGACGCCTTCTTGGTGGGAATCCAGACTTCCTCTAAAGGACGCCTTCTTGGTGGGAATCAAGACTTCCTCTGAAGGACGCCTTCTTGGTGGGAATCAAGATTTCCTCTAAAGGACGCGTTCTTGGTGGGAATCAAGACTTCCTCTAAAGGACGCCTTCTTGGTGGGAATCAAGACTTCCTCTAAAGGACGCCTTCTTGGTGGGAATCAAGACTTCCTCTAAAGGACACCTTCTTGGTGGGACTCAAGACTTCCTCTAAAGGACGCGTTCTTGGTGGGAATCAAGACTTCCTCTAAAGGATGCCTTCTTGGTGGGAATCAAGACTTCCTCTAAAGGACGCCTTCTTGGTGGGAATCAAGACTTCCTCTAAAGGACGCCTTCTTGGTGGGAATCAAGACTTCCTCTAAAGGACGCCTCCTTGGTGGGAATCAAGACTTCCTCTAAAGGACGCCTTCTTGGTGGGAATCAAGACTTACTCTAAAGGACGCCTTCTTGGTGGGAATCAAGACTTCCTCTAAATGACGCCTTCTTGGTGGGAATCAAGACTTCCTCTAAAGGATGCCTTCTTGGTGGGAATCAAGACTTCCTCTAAAGGACGCCTTCTTGGTATGAATCAAGACTTCCTCTAAAGGACGCCGTCTTGGTGAGATTCAAGACTTCCTCTAAAGGACGCCTTCTTGGTGGGAATCCAGACTTCCTCTAAAGGACGCCTTCTTGGTGGGAATCAAGACTTCCTCTGAAGGACGCCTTCTTGGTGGGAATCAAGATTTCCTCTAAAGGACGCGTTCTTGGTGGGAATCAAGACTTCCTCTAAAGGACGCCTTCTTGGTGGGAATCAAGACTTCCTCTAAAGGACGCCTTCTTGGTGGGAATCAAGACTTCCTCTAAAGGACGCCTTCTTGGTGGGAATCCAGACTTCCTCTAAAGGACGCTTTCTTGGTGGGAATCCAGACTTCCTCTAAAGGACGCCTTCTTGGTGGGAATCAAGACTTCCACTAAAGGACACCTCCTTGGCGGGAATCAAGACTTCCTCTAAAGGACGCCTTCTTGGTGGGAATCAAGACTTCCTCTAAAGGACACGTTCTTGGTGGGAATCAAGACTTCCTCTAAAGGACGCCTTCTTGGTGGGAATCAAGACTTCCTCTAAAGGACGCCTTCTTGGTGGGAATCAAGACTTCCTTTAAAGGACGCCTTCTTGGTGGGAATCAAGACTTCCTCTAAAGGACGCCTTCTTGGTGGGAATCAAGACTTCCACTAAAGGACGCCTCCTTGGCGGGAATCAAGACTTCCTCTAAAGGACGCCTTCTTGGTGGGAATCAAGACTTCCTCTAAAGGACGCGTTCTTGGTGGGAATCAAGACTTCCTCTAAAGGACGCCTTCTTGGTGGGAATCAAGACTTCCTCGAAAGGACGCCTTCTTGGTGGGAATCAAGACTTCCTCTAAAGGACGCGTTCTTGGTGGGAATCAAGACTTCCTCTAAAGGACGCCTTCTTGGTGGGAATCAAGACTTCCTCTAAAGGACGCCTTCTTGGTGGGAATCAAGACTTCCTCTAAAGGACGCCTTCTTGGTGGGAATCAAGACTTCCTCTAAAGGACGCCTTCTTGGTGGGACTCAAGACTTCCTCTAAAGGACGCCTTCTTGGTGGGAATCAAGACTTCCTCTAAAGGACGCCTTCTTGGTGGGAATCAAGACTTCCTCTAAAGGACGCCTTCTTGGTGTGAATCAAGACTTCCTCTAAAGGACGCCTTCTTGGTGGGAATCAAGACTTCCTCTAAAGGACGCCTTCTTGGTGGGAATCAAGACTTCCTCTAAAGGACGCCTTCTTGGTGGGAATCAAGACTTCCTCTAAAGGACGCCTTCTTGGTGGGACTCAAGACTTCCTCTAAAGGACGCGTTCTTGGTGGGAATCAAGACTTCCTCTAAAGGACGCCTTCTTGGCGGGAATCAAGACTTCCTCTAAAGGACGCCTTCTTGGTGGGAATCAAGACTTCCTCTAAAGGACGCCTTCTTGGTGGGAATCAAGACTTCCTCTAAAGGACGCCTTCTTGGTGGGAATCAAGACTTCCTCTAAAGGACGCCTCCTTGGTGGGAATCAAGACTTCCTCTAAAGGACGCCTTCTTGGTGGGAATCAAGACTTACTCTAAAGGACGCCTTCTTGGTGGGAATCAAGACTTCCTCTAAAGGACGCCTTCTTGGTGGGAATCAAGACTTCCTCTAAAGGATGCCTTCTTGGTGGGAATCAAGACTTCCTCTAAAGGACGCCTTCTTGGTATGAATCAAGACTTCCTCTAAAGGACGCCGTCTTGGTGAGATTCAAGACTTCCTCTAAAGGACGCCTTCTTGGTGGGAATCCAGACTTCCTCTAAAGGACGCCTTCTTGGTGGGAATCAAGACTTCCTCTGAAGGATGCCTTCTTGGTGGGAATCAAGATTTCCTCTAAAGGACACGTTCTTGGTGGGAATCAAGACTTCCTCTAAAGGACGCCTTCTTGGTGGGAATCAAGACTTCCTCTAAAGGACGCCTTCTTGGTGGGAATCAAGACTTCCTCTAAAGGACGCCTTCTTGGTGGGAATCCAGACTTCCTCTAAAGGACGCCTTCTTGGTGGGAATCCAGACTTCCTCTAAAGGACGCCTTCTTGGTGGGAATCAAGACTTCCTCTAAAGGACGCCTTCTTGGTGGGAATCAAGACTTCCTCTAAAGGACGCCTTCTTGGTGGGAATCAAGACTTCCTCTAAAGGACGCCTTCTTGGTGGGAATCAAGACTTCCTCTAAAGGACACCTTCTTGGTGGGACTCAAGACTTCCTCTAAAGGACGCCTTCTTGGTGGGAATCAAGACTTCCTCTAAAGGACGCCTTCTTGGTGGGAATCAAGACTTCCTCTAAAGGACGCCTTCTTGGTGTGAATCAAGACTTCCTCTAAAGGACGCCTTCTTGGTGGGAATCAAGACTTCCTCTAAAGGACGCCTTCTTGGTGGGAATCAAGACTTCCTCTAAAGGACGCCTTCTTGGTGGGAATCAAGACTTCCTCTAAAGGACGCCTTCTTGGTGGGAATCAAGACTTCCTCTAAAGGACGCCTTCTTGGTGGGAATCAAGACTTCCTCTAAAGGACGCCTTCTTGGTGGGAATCAAGACTTCCTCTAAAGGACGCCTTCTTGGTGGGACTCAAGACTTCCTCTAAAGGACGCGTTCTTGGTGGGAATCAAGACTTCCTCTAAAGGATGCCTTCTTGGTGGGAATCAAGACTTCCTCTAAAGGACGCCTTCTTGGTGGGAATCAAGACTTCCTCTAAAGGACGCCTTCTTGGTGGGAATCAAGACTTCCTCTAAAGGACGCCTCCTTGGTGGGAATCAAGACTTCCTCTAAAGGACGCCTTCTTGGTGGGAATCAAGACTTACTCTAAAGGACGCCTTCTTGGTGGGAATCAAGACTTCCTCTAAATGACGCCTTCTTGGTGGGAATCAAGACTTCCTCTAAAGGATGCCTTCTTGGTGGGAATCAAGACTTCCTCTAAAGGACGCCTTCTTGGTATGAATCAAGACTTCCTCTAAAGGACGCCGTCTTGGTGAGATTCAAGACTTCCTCTAAAGGACGCCTTCTTGGTGGGAATCCAGACTTCCTCTAAAGGACGCCTTCTTGGTGGGAATCAAGACTTCCTCTGAAGGACGCCTTCTTGGTGGGAATCAAGATTTCCTCTAAAGGACGCGTTCTTGGTGGGAATCAAGACTTCCTCTAAAGGACGCCTTCTTGGTGGGAATCAAGACTTCCTCTAAAGGACGCCTTCTTGGTGGGAATCAAGACTTCCTCTAAAGGACACCTTCTTGGTGGGACTCAAGACTTCCTCTAAAGGACGCGTTCTTGGTGGGAATCAAGACTTCCTCTAAAGGATGCCTTCTTGGTGGGAATCAAGACTTCCTCTAAAGGACGCCTTCTTGGTGGGAATCAAGACTTCCTCTAAAGGACGCCTTCTTGGTGGGAATCAAGACTTCCTCTAAAGGACGCCTCCTTGGTGGGAATCAAGACTTCCTCTAAAGGACGCCTTCTTGGTGGGAATCAAGACTTACTCTAAAGGACGCCTTCTTGGTGGGAATCAAGACTTCCTCTAAATGACGCCTTCTTGGTGGGAATCAAGACTTCCTCTAAAGGATGCCTTCTTGGTGGGAATCAAGACTTCCTCTAAAGGACGCCTTCTTGGTATGAATCAAGACTTCCTCTAAAGGACGCCGTCTTGGTGAGATTCAAGACTTCCTCTAAAGGACGCCTTCTTGGTGGGAATCCAGACTTCCTCTAAAGGACGCCTTCTTGGTGGGAATCAAGACTTCCTCTGAAGGACGCCTTCTTGGTGGGAATCAAGATTTCCTCTAAAGGACGCGTTCTTGGTGGGAATCAAGACTTCCTCTAAAGGACGCCTTCTTGGTGGGAATCAAGACTTCCTCTAAAGGACGCCTTCTTGGTGGGAATCAAGACTTCCTCTAAAGGACGCCTTCTTGGTGGGAATCCAGACTTCCTCTAAAGGACGCTTTCTTGGTGGGAATCCAGACTTCCTCTAAAGGACGCCTTCTTGGTGGGAATCAAGACTTCCACTAAAGGACACCTCCTTGGCGGGAATCAAGACTTCCTCTAAAGGACGCCTTCTTGGTGGGAATCAAGACTTCCTCTAAAGGACACGTTCTTGGTGGGAATCAAGACTTCCTCTAAAGGACGCCTTCTTGGTGGGAATCAAGACTTCCTCTAAAGGACGCCTTCTTGGTGGGAATCAAGACTTCCTTTAAAGGACGCCTTCTTGGTGGGAATCAAGACTTCCTCTAAAGGACGCCTTCTTGGTGGGAATCAAGACTTCCACTAAAGGACGCCTCCTTGGCGGGAATCAAGACTTCCTCTAAAGGACGCCTTCTTGGTGGGAATCAAGACTTCCTCTAAAGGACGCGTTCTTGGTGGGAATCAAGACTTCCTCTAAAGGACGCCTTCTTGGTGGGAATCAAGACTTCCTCGAAAGGACGCCTTCTTGGTGGGAATCAAGACTTCCTCTAAAGGACGCGTTCTTGGTGGGAATCAAGACTTCCTCTAAAGGACGCCTTCTTGGTGGGAATCAAGACTTCCTCTAAAGGACGCCTTCTTGGTGGGAATCAAGACTTCCTCTAAAGGACGCCTTCTTGGTGGGAATCAAGACTTCCTCTAAAGGACGCCTTCTTGGTGGGACTCAAGACTTCCTCTAAAGGACGCCTTCTTGGTGGGAATCAAGACTTCCTCTAAAGGACGCCTTCTTGGTGGGAATCAAGACTTCCTCTAAAGGACGCCTTCTTGGTGTGAATCAAGACTTCCTCTAAAGGACGCCTTCTTGGTGGGAATCAAGACTTCCTCTAAAGGACGCCTTCTTGGTGGGAATCAAGACTTCCTCTAAAGGACGCCTTCTTGGTGGGAATCAAGACTTCCTCTAAAGGACGCCTTCTTGGTGGGACTCAAGACTTCCTCTAAAGGACGCGTTCTTGGTGGGAATCAAGACTTCCTCTAAAGGACGCCTTCTTGGCGGGAATCAAGACTTCCTCTAAAGGACGCCTTCTTGGTGGGAATCAAGACTTCCTCTAAAGGACGCCTTCTTGGTGGGAATCAAGACTTCCTCTAAAGGACGCCTTCTTGGTGGGAATCAAGACTTCCTCTAAAGGACGCCTCCTTGGTGGGAATCAAGACTTCCTCTAAAGGACGCCTTCTTGGTGGGAATCAAGACTTACTCTAAAGGACGCCTTCTTGGTGGGAATCAAGACTTCCTCTAAAGGACGCCTTCTTGGTGGGAATCAAGACTTCCTCTAAAGGATGCCTTCTTGGTGGGAATCAAGACTTCCTCTAAAGGACGCCTTCTTGGTATGAATCAAGACTTCCTCTAAAGGACGCCGTCTTGGTGAGATTCAAGACTTCCTCTAAAGGACGCCTTCTTGGTGGGAATCCAGACTTCCTCTAAAGGACGCCTTCTTGGTGGGAATCAAGACTTCCTCTGAAGGATGCCTTCTTGGTGGGAATCAAGATTTCCTCTAAAGGACACGTTCTTGGTGGGAATCAAGACTTCCTCTAAAGGACGCCTTCTTGGTGGGAATCAAGACTTCCTCTAAAGGACGCCTTCTTGGTGGGAATCAAGACTTCCTCTAAAGGACGCCTTCTTGGTGGGAATCCAGACTTCCTCTAAAGGACGCCTTCTTGGTGGGAATCCAGACTTCCTCTAAAGGACGCCTTCTTGGTGGGAATCAAGACTTCCTCTAAAGGACGCCTTCTTGGTGGGAATCAAGACTTCCTCTAAAGGACGCCTTCTTGGTGGGAATCAAGACTTCCCCTAAAGGACGCCTTATTGGTGGGAATCAAGACTTCCTCTAAAGGACGCCTTCTTGGTGGGAATCCAGACTTCCTCTAAAGGACGCCTTCTTGGTGGGAATCAAGACTTCCACTAAAGGACGCCTTCTTGGTGGGAATCAAGACTTCCTCTAAAGGACGCCTTCTTGGTGGGAATCAAGACTTCCTCTAAAGGACGCCTTCTTGGTGGGAATCAAGACTTCCTCTAAAGGACGCCTTCTTGGTGGGAATCCAGACTTCCTCTAAAGGACGCCTTCTTGGTGGGAATCCAGACTTCCTCTAAAGGACGCCTTCTTGGTGGGAATCAAGACTTCCTCTAAAGGACGCCTTCTTGGTGGGAATCCAGACTTCCTCTAAAGGACGCCTTCTTGGTGGGAATCCAGACTTCCTCTAAAGGACGCCTTCTTGGTGGGAATCCAGACTTCCTCTAAAGGACGCCTTCTTGGTGGGAATCAAGACTTCCTCTAAAGGACGCCTTCTTGGTGGGAATCAAGACTTCCTCTAAAGGACGCCTTCTTGGTGGGAATCCAGACTTCCTCTAAAGGACGCCTTCTTGGTGGGAATCAAGACTTCCTCTAAAGGACGCCTTCTTGGTGGGAATCCAGACTTCCTCTAAAGGACGCCTTCTTGGTGGGAATCCAGACTTCCTCTAAAGGACGCCTTCTTGGTGGGAATCAAGACTTCCTCTAAAGGACGCCTTCTTGGTGGGAATCAAGACTTCCCCTAAAGGACGCCTTCTTGGTGGGAATCAAGACTTCCTCTAAAGGACGCCTTCTTGGTGGGAATCCAGACTTCCTCTAAAGGACGCCTTCTTGGTGGGAATCCAGACTTCCTCTAAAGGACGCCTTCTTGGTGGGAATCAAGACTTCCTCTAAAGGACACCTTCTTGGTGGGAATCAAGACTTCCTCTAAAGGACGCCTTCTTGGTGGGAATCCAGACTTCCTCTAAAGGACGCCTTGTTGGTGGGAATCAAGACTTCCTCTAAAGGACGCCTGCTTGGTGGGAATCAAGACTTCCTCTAAAGGACGCCTTCTTGGTGGGAATCAAGACTTCCTCTAAAGGACGCCTTCTTGGTGGGAATCCAGACTTCCTCTAAAGGACGCCTTCTTGGTGGGAATCAAGACTTCCTCTAAAGGACGCCTTCTTGGTGGGAATCAAGACTTCCTCTAAAGGACGCCTTCTTGGTGGGAATCAAGACTTCCTCTAAAGGACGCCTTCTTGGTGGGAATCCAGACTTCCTCTAAAGGACGCCTTCTTGGTGGGAATCCAGACTTCCTCTAAAGGACGCCTTCTTGGTGGGAATCCAGACTTCCTCTAAAGGACGGTTCCAGTTGTGGTCATTGGAGGTATAGCATATGAGTAAGGCCCTTTACCGGTGTCAGGCGAAAATGTACTGTACTGGTGCAACGGTAGGCCTACTCCTACAGTACATACCTTACTAGTCTCATTACCTGAATGTCGAAACAATATGTTAGGGTTAGCGACATATGGAATAGTCGGTGCAGGTATGAGTTGGCCTCAGCAACAACCATTGTTTTACCCTCGATACAATTGACTGTTACCACTAGCAACTCTACCAGGGTAGTAAAATGTTTTTAATGTTTAACATTCAATTTTAAGAAAGAAAAATATTTATTTGTTTCATTAAATAAATTAATATTATAATAAATAATAAAATTAAAAAAAAAATTCACTTTGAACATTACCCTCATGTGAAGAATTCAAGGTTTTAACAAATACCCAGGATATAGAAGGGTTGAATCTAACTAAAACAATAACTGAATTATAATATGTACAGGTTAGAAGAAAGAAATAAACGATATAAAAACAAAATAAGGAACAATTATTATTATAGTGGGCTTAATATTTAGAAATAACCTAACCATTAACTAAACTTAAGTTTTTATGTACAAAGTTAAGTTCCCAAAAACGAAGCTAGTACAATTCCGACCCGGGCACTGACAATTCCGAACAGGAGAATTCCGACCCGGACAATTCCGACCCATTCAAAGAGCGAATGAAATCTTCATGGGTCGGAATTGTCCGGGTCGGAATTTTCCTGATCCAAATAAAAAATAATAATTAATATAAATTAATTAATAGAACTTATTATGTGTTATTCACAAATTATGTGTTCTAGTACACTAATATTTTTCTTAATCGATAGCCAATATGTTTTAGAACATTTTCAAAAAAAGTAGCAAAAACTAGGAGGTATTAACAATTTGATGGGGATGTGCCCAAAACACACTACCGAATACACTGAATATTCGAAAAAATACTATGCAACTATGAAATTACATAGCAAACGTGTCTAGAACGATGAATATCCATGGACCCAGCTATCTTATGTAGAATAATAAAACAATGTAGCGTAAAATAAAATTATTATTTATTATTATTATTATTTTTAAATTATTTGGGTATGAATTGTCCTACGCTGGATCCGGACAAATCCCACCCATGAAAATTTCATTCGATCTCTGAGTGGGTCGGAATTGTCCGGGTGGCAATTAATTGGCCGGGTCGGAATTGTCCGGGTAGGAATTGTCCGTGTCGGAATTGTCCGGGTGGCAATTGTCAGGATCGGAATTGTCCGGGTCGGAATTGTCCGTACACCCCCAAAAACAGAAGCAAAGTTCGCAAAAAGCAATAATAATGATTCTCAAAGTAATTAAAAATATACCATTCAATCTAATACTACAGTACTATTGTGAAACTTAATCCAATGTCTGACTGAGGTTTTACATTCTAATGAGATCGTGTAAACCTAAACAATCGTGTACTTGCTTTGCTACTCAAGAAACCGTTGGGAATTTGACGGCATGGAAGTTAAATTCAGCAAACTGCGTGTTGTAATTCATCTACCAAAGGTCTAGCTATATTGCTGTACGGTAGTTATGAGTGAAATAAAAAATTGTTGTCAAAGGTTCGCAGTCATAGGAACAAAGTTCGCAATCGACTTGAGAGCGAGGCAGAGGCATACTAATTAATTTTCATAGGAACAAAGTTCGCTGAGAATTGGAACACAATTCGCATTTCGACATTTTAGGAACAAAGTTTGCGCTCCGAATATATCATCTGACGGAGTAACTATACTATTCATTTCTACCAGCCGACAAACATCACACTGCGTAGCGTACTGAGCTGTGGCTGACGTAAGTAAGCGATCGTTAAAGAGAAACGCAATAACACAAAACCCCAATCATCAGCTTGGCTGTTACCTTATGGCAGAGAGGCCGCCACTTCCAACATAATATACACGGTTCCCATTACAGCTGGGTGGTGTAAAGCCAGTTTACCTATTTACCGCGAGTAACAGCGTAGTATTTACAACTCGAAATCGCGACCTTCCGGTTGTAAGATCGTCGTTCTAACCACCTGCACAAACTGAACATCTTGAATTACAATAACTAAACTCACCTTTATAGAAACATTGTTTAAATTCGGCGCACGGAAATAGTTTGTGTAGAAACTTAATCGGCTTCCGAGAACTTCCTCCCTCCACATTCTCGTTCCAAAGTTCTAGAATATCGTCACTGGGACGACGGCTAACGGTGACACCAGCAAGACGATCTCCTCTCGCCATATTACACGCGAACTGTTCGCCAATAACGGCCAGCAATAGATCCCGCCATACATGGTCCTAAATGTAAATAACCTCAATAACAGATCCCGCCATACACGGTCCTAAATGTAAATAACATCAATAACAGATCCCGTCATACACGGTCCTAAATGTAAATAACCTCAATAACAGATCCCGTCATACACGGTACTAAATGTAAATAACCTCAATAACAGATCCCGCCATACACGGTCCTAAATGTAAATAACCTCAATAACAGATCCCGTCATACACGGTACTAAATGTAAATAACCTCAATAACAGATCCCGTCATACACGGTCCTAAATGTAAATAACCTCAATAACAGATCCCGTCATACACGGTACTAAATGTAAATAACCTCAATAACAGATCCCGTCATACACGGTCCTAAATGTAAATAACCTCAATAACAGATCCCGTCATACACGGTACTAAATGTAAATAACCTCAATAACAGATCCCGTCATACACGGTCCTAAATGTAAATAACCTCAATAACAGATCCCGTCATACACGGTACTAAATGTAAATAACCTCAATAACAGATCCCGTCATACACGGTCCTAAATGTAAATAACCTCAATAACAGATCCCGTCATACACGGTCCTAAATGTAAATAACCTCAATAACAGATCCCGTCATACACGGTACTAAATGTAAATAACCTCAATAACAGATCCCGTCATACACGGTCCTAAATGTAAATAACCTCAATAACAGATCCCGTCATACACGGTACTAAATGTAAATAACCTCAATAACAGATCCCGTCATACACGGTCCTAAATGTAAATAACCTCAATAACAGATCCCGCCATACACGGTACTAAATGTAAATAACCGCAATAGCAGATCCCACCATACATGGTCCTAAATGTAAATAACCTCAATAACAGATCCCGCCATACACGGTCCTAAATGTAAATAACCTCAATAACAGATCCCGTCATACACGGTACTAAATGTAAATAACCTCAATTAGGGATGTCCCGGAATCGATATTTTGATTCCGGCCGGAACCGGAATTCAACATGCCGGAATATTCCGGCCGGAATTCCGGCCGGAACCGGAATTTTCTATAATTAGTGAAATACACTAAATGACCCATAAAATTTTATAATTTTTTGTGAAACAAATGAATTTTTTTAATTTGTAAAGCTAAGTTTGATAATGTGATGAACCAGAACCTTGGTGGAATTAAAGTGGGTGGAGTGGAGAATGACCTCGACAGTGACATGTTATTCGAACCAAAACAATAAACGAGGCCAATAAATAGTACATGTTACAGTTTAATTATTGCTGGGAATAAATAGATTTACGGTGAGAAATGGCTTTGCTGTAAAAAGAATTAAAACTACTATATTATGCAGTACCTACGACGCAGGACTGAACTAACGACAACTCGCACGACCTGTACGTATTGTAATAACGTTTTATATTAGATTTAGGTTAGAGTAGAAATTGTAATTGTGTAATACTGTATTTGTATCCAAGTAACATACCCTAAAGGACCCCCATGGAATTAAGCTGCAAATCTTTAGGGGTCATCCTATATGTTGCGTCGGACAATACCAATCATAATATTATCTATCATATTATTTAATAATTAATTCAAAGTAAAATAATATAAAAAATCAATGTAAAATATTGTAAGATCAATCTAAAAAACGTCATTTTATAAGCAAATTGGAAAAACCACTCGTTAAGGCCCGTCCGTGCTCCACTGGTAAGTCTTATATTATATAGGCCTAGTCTTAGTCAGAATAAATTATGGAACACGTTGGTTTTAATGGGAGCGTCTCCACTGGTAAATCGTATCGTAAGTTACGACCTATGAGTCGAAAGTGATTATGTCCCATGTTACATCTTTTACCACATGACTCATGTGTTATATCCGGTAAGAGACCTGTGATTGGTTACTTTGGGTATAAATATGCAGTAAATGTGAGACGTATCTTATATTTTTTATCAAATGACTTATGACTTGTGTTACCAATGGAGCAAGGAGGCATTCATTTTGACATTCTGACCAGTGGGGCACGAGCCTATTGATGCGTTTCATTAGTTAATGTAAATTACGATGGTTATTGTGGATTGTATATGAATACTACTGAAGTGGTGTAACATATGGTGGGACCATTTTAGTTTGATTACCAGGTGAATTATTTTTGGAAATGTGTTACATATACCCATCAAGACTGCATTCACTTTAATAAACTAAACAGGGTGGCTGAGAATTTTCCCTCGTTAGATAGGTTAGTTAGGTTCCACCTTGGTGCATGGTAATAGTGGTTGCATTGAATTCCAATCTATCTGGAGGTCGTGGGTTCGATCCCAGCATGTTGGCCAAGGCAGTTTTCGATTTAGCACGAATGGTTTGAAGCTTGAAGGAGCTACCCATGGGGCATCTATGCCTTGCATCCTTAAATGTTAGCTCTAACGGTCGAAGAAAACTTCATTTCTATACTGAAAAGTATTTGAAAAGTATTTTAATCTAATTGGTAATAATGTTTAAAAAATATATAAATGTTGATAATAATTTAACAAACTAATTGCAACTATCAAACTAGTTAGGAACCTGGTAATTCCGGTAAAATTCCGGCCGGAATTGACCCCATTCCGGCAATTCCGGCCGGAACCGGAATCGGGCAAAAACCGCCGGAATTCCGGCCGGAACGGAATTCCGGGACATCCCTAACCTCAATAACAGATCCCGTCATACACGGTCCTAAATGTAAATAACCTCAATAACAGATCCCGCCATACACGGTACTAAATGTAAATAACCTCAATAACAGATCCCGCCATACACGGTCCTAAATGTAAATAACCTCAATAACAGATCCCGTCATACACGGTACTAAATGTAAATAACCTCAATAACAGATCCCGTCATACACGGTACTAAATGTAAATAACCTCAATAACAGATCCCGTCATACACGGTACTAAATGTAAATAACCGCAATAGCAGATCCCACCATACATGGTCCTAAATGTAAATAACTCCCGCCACTTCTATCCCCTCCCACTAACCGTCTGCTCGTTATTAACTTTCATCTTCCAGTATCCACCATCCCTGTTCTCAACCTCTTCCCAAAGTGGTCTTCTCTCTCCGCGCATTAAATGGTAACTGTGTCTCAAACTCAATGTCGATACGGGGGGAATGTTGTTAAAAACTCGCCAAAAACTCTGCAAAATTTAATAGGGAAACAATCATAGTTACTATACAAACATACGCGTAAGTAATAAGTAAATAGTACCAACTAACCAAATATATTATTATTAGTGTGTTATTAATATGTCAATTTATCATTATATCTTACTAATATCTCAAAAGTGAGAAATGAAGTTATTGCTTTAGAATGAATTGAGTGTACCTATCAGAATATGAGGCATTCGCGGACAGGGTTTCTGGGGATGAATGTTAAGTTTAACCTACTATACCGGTACCCCAAACTGTAAATAAAAAACATTTAGGAGGATCGGAATGTGTTGGATTCTATTTACCTGAACTGTAGAAACCGTGTAAACTTTCCGAAGATTCGCGGTATATTCCGCAGCTGTTGTTCCACGAACGGTTCTGTAATGAATTATTATAATGTATTATTAGACAAGGATTAGTTAGGGTTTCTTTATGGTTAATACAAGGGCGGTTAATGCACATCCACCCCACCCACAAACTATCCATCTGTTGATCGGATTGGTTGATGATGAATCATCGATAGGTTACGTGCGTAATGACAGGTGTGCCGAGCACATCAGTTTGAATTGAAGGAAGAAGTTTACGAAAGTTGTAGGTTACACTAAACCAACTTAAAAATTAAATTTTAAATTATGTATTGGGAAACAAATGCTGAACACATTTTTCGAAGTTCCATTTATCCATACAGCCACAGCCATAGCCCATCCACAAACAAGAATGCATAATGGAAGATCGGAGAACACTGTGATAATACTGTACCGGCAATATATTGTCAACATTATAGTTTTAATTAGGATTGAGACACGATTAACGAAAATAATAGTCAAACAAAAAATATAATTATTTGATAAAACAGTCGAAAAGATGAAATAAGAACCAGTATTCTGAGTTTTGATCGGACTGTGGACTGACTACCAACAGAAGGCCTATAGCATATTTTGTGTGGCTAGGAATTGGTAGGCCTATTCCTGTATCAGTGTATTCTAGTTCAGTAGTTCACTATTAATATGTATTGTATCATGAACGGCAGAGCAGAACGGTGGCATAAAACAGTACCAGAGAACCGGTAACATGATATGACGTGATATATGCAGATATGATATTATAGCATTATCTGCTACCACTGTCACTGTAGGCCTACTGTACTACCGTACCAGACCACAATGCACAGATAGACAGACAGTATTCACTATCAGACTATTATTATATCATACAGCCCAGCCTACCTATCGAACCAAAATGTCCACGGGGTGTTGAGAGGTACGCTTTCCTCAGAAACATCTTCATGTAAAGTCAAAATATTTGGAAATTCGTAATCAACTTCACTACCGGTAGCTCCGCTGGAATCATGGTGTTCAACTGGACTCGCTCCACTGGAGTCGTGAGGTTCGGATGTCTGGGGAGAATTGGCTTGGTTGTTTGACCAGACAGGATGACCAGACATTATACCAACGTCAAATAATTGATAAGTCCCAATCAGAAAAATAGGCAATTTAGCAGATTAGGCAGCTATGTCTGTGGCAGTGTGGCCTGTTGGTCTTGGTGGGGCTTGGCTGCTTGGCGTGCTTGGGGCAGTCAGTAGGGCAGTAGGGTGGTGAAGTAATAATAATAAAATATAGGCCTACAGACCTGACAGACACACACGGAGACAGACATACAGGACATAGGCAGGCATACCAACCAGCCTACAGCTACAGCTCAGCAGCTGTACAGTCAGACAGTACAGCATGCAGCAGTACAGGGCAGCAGGGCTACCTGGCTACTGCTGGAACTGGGTAAGGTTGAAGAATGGACAGATATGGATGGATGCCCAGCCCAGGTAGGCCTAAGGTCTGAAGGTTGGATAATGGACAGATAGGGATGGTTCGATGGATGGATGACCAGAGCCCAGGTACCGTACTGCAGTCTGGCAGTACAGACAGATGACAGACGAAAGACAGAGGTCAGGAGGTAGGTTGGAGAGTGGACAGATAGGGATTGCTGCTAGATTGCAGGATTGCTATCTACTGATCTACATAATTTATTTATACTGTAATACTGCTGTACTGTCAGACTGTCACTGTATAGGCCTACCGGCTGACCGGCAGACCGGTCAGCCAGGTTGGAATTCATGCATGAGCGCGCTGGTACGCTTCGGTATTCTGGTATTTCGAGATTTAACGCGCACCTGAAACTGGCTCGTCGCGCACCTCATCATACTGTCATAGGTCAGCAGGTTGGCCAGTCAGCCAGTAGGCCTATACCAGTATACACTAGGCCTATACCAGTATACAGGTATACTGGTATTGGGTATAAGCAAATTCGTAGACCTACAGCAATTGTAAATTGTTCACAAGCAGCTGTCAGACTGTATAATCTGATAATGTTTCATTTCAAGTCAGTTTTATTTATTTTTACTCAATACTCAACTGCTCAATCTGAGCCATCAAAAGGCTCAGGGCACTTCAGGTGTAGGTATAAGAGCAAAAATACTGTAAAAGACTGAAGACATAGATAACACGCTCGTGGGGCCTTTGCGCAGCACGAGGCTCAGTTATGAGATACAAGATTATGCCGCGAAAATTATTAGCGATGCCGAAAGATTCGCTTTCAAACAATTACCAGACAGACAGACGGACGGACAGACGGACGAACAGACATTCCCCATTGGAGCCTATATGAACCGTATGCCAAGGCTCGCCGACTACGTCTCGCCCCACAAAGCAGGCAGGCAAGTCAGTAAAATATACACAAGGGTACTAAAATAATTTACCAAATTAAAAAAAGTTTATTAACAATCAAATAAAAAGTATGGGGTAATATAGATCAGTAAAATTTCAGATCAGTAAAAAAAAGAAGCTCATTGATACAGTAGTTATGATAAATATATAGGTCTCAAATAATTAAACAAATATAGAGAAGAGATCTACATCTATCTATGTATGTACATTGTACAGTATGGTGCACCACATACTGTATGAATTAAGTATAACTAATATAAAGGGAAAGTGATCTAAAAAGATAAACACAAAAAAGTTACTACGAGTCATAACTACACGTTCGTGGGGCTTCGCGCAGCACGAGGCTCAATTAAGAGACACAAATTAAAATTGAGCGACTCTATCTCAGAATCTGTACGGTATTTGAGAAATTTAACCAAACCGCAAATCAATCAAAGAAAGAGGGACAGTGTGTTCATCCCCTTTTACTCTGCACCCATTTTAATCTCACGTAACAGCACGTGAGATTGATGGCAGGCGGGTAGGTATTGACAGTGAATTTGTGTTTTATGGGTAAAATTAAGAACTTACTGTAGGCTGTTCAATTTATCAGAAATAATAAAATTATCTTATGCCGATAAAGATATTTAACCCTTTACTGCCCGAATTATGAAACCTTCGTAATAAAAATTATTTTGGTCCGATTTTACTGCATTACACTTAATAACATAAAAAATATAAATGCAACGATTATTAACGTTATTTTCAAAAAAAAAATTTTGGTATCGAATTCGATACAATCGGCAAAAAAGGTAATTTTTTTTATTTCGTTTTTTAACAAATATGCTGATTGTATCAAATTTGATATATATTAAATTGATTGGGAATCGTAGGCATATAGTGGTGTATTTGTCATTTAGTGGCATAACATTTACGTTACGAGTGATGTTACAACTGGGTTACGAATGAGGTTACAAATTAGTAATGGAGCTCGGTCACGAGTGATTTACAGCTCGGTCACAAGTGAGTTACAGCTCGGTCACAGATGAGTTACAGCTCGGTCACAAGTGAGTTACAGCTCTGTCACAGATGAGTAACAGCTCGGTCGCAGGTGAGATACAGATTGGTCATACGTGGGTTACAACTCGGTTTCACGTGAGTTTTAGATCGGTAATACTTGGGTTAATGCTCGGTCACAAGTAAGTTGCAGCTCGGTAACAAGTGAGTTACAGCTCGGTCATGAGTGAGTTACAGCTCGGTCACATTTGAGTTAGAGCTCGGTCACAAGTGAGTAAGAGCTCGGTCACAAGTGAGTTACAACTTGGTAACAAGTGGGTTACAGCTCGGTCACAAGTGAGTTACAGCTTGGTAACAAGTGGGTTACAGCTCGGTCACAGATGAGTTACAGCTCGGTCACAGATGAGCAACAGCTCGGATCGCAGGTGAGATACAGCTCGGTCACAGATGAGTAACAGGTTGGTAACAAGTGGGTTACAGCTCGGTCACAGATGAGTAACAGCTCGGATCGCAGGTGAGATACAGCTCGGTCACAGATGAGTAACAGGTTGGTAACAAGTGGGTTACAGCTCGGTCACAGATGAGTAACAGCTCGGATCGCAGGTGAGATACAGCTCGGTCACAGATGAGTAACAGGTTGGTAACAAGTGGGTTACAGCTCGGTCACAGATGAGTAACAGCTCGGTCGCAGGTGGGATACAGCTTGGTCATACGTGGGTTACAGCTCGGTTTCAAGTGAGTTACAGATCGGTCACACTTGGGTTAATGCTCGGTCATAAGTAAGTTGTAGCTCGGTAACAAGTGAGTTACAGCTCGGTCACAAGTGAGTTACAGCTCGGTCACAAGTGAGTTAGAGCTCGGTCACAAGTGAGTTACAACTTGGTAACAAGTGGGTTACAGCTCGGTCATGAGTGAGTTAGAGCTCGGTCACAAGTGAGTTACAGCTTGGTAACAAGTGGGTTACAGCTCGGTCACAAGTGAGTTACAGCTTGGTAAC
Source organism: Nemertoderma westbladi (assembly GCA_032718475.1). Classification (NCBI taxonomy): domain Eukaryota; kingdom Metazoa; phylum Xenacoelomorpha; order Nemertodermatida; family Nemertodermatidae; genus Nemertoderma; species Nemertoderma westbladi. The sequence continues at coordinate 86,749 of JAUCBJ010007930.1, forward strand.
AAGTGGGTTACAGCTCGGTCACAGATGAGTTACAGATCGGTCACAACTGAGTTACAGCTTGGTAACAAGTGGGTTACAGCTCGGTCACAGATGAGTTACAGCTCGGTCACAAGTGAATTACAGCTCGGTCACACATGAGTAACAGCTCGGTCGCAGGTGAGTTACAGCTCGGTCACAGATGAGTAACAGCTCGGATCGCAGGTGAGATACAGCTCGGTCACAGATGAGTAACAGCTCGGTCGCAGGTGAGATACAGCTTGGTCATACGTGGGTTACAGCTCGGTTTCAAGCGATTTACAGATCGGTCACACTTGGGTTAATGCTCGGTCACAAGTAAGTTGTAGCTCGGTAACAAGTGAGTTACAGCTCGGTCACAAGTGAGTTACAGCTCGGTCACAAGTGAGTTAGAGCTCGGTCACAAGTGAGTTAGAGCGCGGCCACAACTGAATTACAGGTTGGTAACAAGTGGGTTACAGCTCGGTCACAGATGAGTTACAGCGGGGTCACAAGTGGGTTACAGCTCGGTCACAGATGAGTTACAGCGGGGTCACAAGTGAGTTACAGCTCGGTCACAGATGAGTAACAGCTCGGTCGCAGGTGAGATACAGCTCGGTCACAGATGAGTAACAGGTCGGTCGCAGGTGAGATACAGCTTGGTCATACGTAGGTTATAGCTCGGTTTCAAGTGAGTTACTGATCGGTCACACTTGGGTTAATGGTCGGTCACAAGTAAGTTGCAGCTCGGTAACAAGTGAGTTACAGCTCGGTCACAAGTGAGTTACAGCTCGGTCTCAAGTGAGTTACAGCTCGGTCACAAGTGAGTTACAGCTCGGTCACAAGTGAGTTAGAGCTCGGTCACAAGTGAGTTAGAGCGCGGTCACAACTGAGTTACAGGTTGGTAACAAGTGGGTTACAGCTCGGTCACAGATGAGTTACAGCGGGGTCACAAGTGAGTTACAGCTCGGTCACAGATGAGTAACAGCTCGGTCGCAGGTGAGATACTGCTCGGTCGCAGATGAGTAACAGGTCGGTCGCAGGTGAGATACAGCTCGGTCTCAAGTGAGTTAGAGCTCGGTCACAAGTGAGTTACAACTTGGTAACAAGTGGGTTACAGCTCGGTCATGAGTGAGTTAGAGCTCGGTCACAAGTGAGTTACAACTTGGTAACAAGTGGGTTACAACTCGGTCACAAGTAACTGCTTTTATCTTGGCTTCTCGAAGGCCACACGTAAATTCTACTTGGAAAATTTCAAAACTTTTGCCACAATATGTGTAGATTTCATCGAGGATTGGCCGAATTATTGACGTTTAACGGTTTAAAATTGGACACGGCAGAAAAAAGCGACATAACGACAAAGTTGATTAATGGTACCCCTACTCTACGTTTCTAGAATTTTTTAGGAGATCTATAAGTGATGTTGTGTTAACTGTGTCGCAAGGCAGTGTGTGTTGTCCATTACAATATGGGGGAATATAAACGGGATTTTTCAATGTAATTATTATAATTATATTTTATTATTATACCATGTTTTGTGATATAAATTTATTTTATTCCAAAATTGTAACATTATTCAACGCCGTTAGTATTTAACAGCGAGTTGTTATTTAGCACTTTACAACTTTAGATGACATTGCAGCATTGTATTGACCTGTACATTTAGTATTGCATTTGGTGTTATTGTTTACGTGGTAACCCATGATGGCGTTAAGTAATGTCCACTAAGGGGACATTACTTAACGCCGTCATTGGATACCACGTAAACAATAGGTGGAAATTTGCCTGACAGCCAGATAGGCCTACTGCATTACCTACCGGTAGGCGGGGTATAGCTATTAGTAACCAGTAGGGCCTAGCTATATTATTACTGTATAACATGGCTCCAAACGCCACCATAAAAATAAGCTAACTTATTTACAACATAATTTATGTCATTTTTACATTTATTTATACAGCGACTAATATAATTTGTGCAGTTTCTATCACTTATAATGTATATATGTACAATCATTTCGTAATGCTAAAATTTTAGAATAAAACTACATACATACTTGTTGCAAAGTACTTTTACAGTGTTCTGATCCTCGTGGCTTTATTTTATTTTTTTTTTTTTTTGGCTGCTTAGTGCTTTTTTTATTTTTATTGACAAACTTGACAAATATATAAAAAGACACATAAAAGTTATAAAAAATAAGAAAAACCTCACCCACCACCAGGCTACTGTACAATGTTGCTTGGCTTAGCGGGAATTTCAAAATTAGTTTATTCGTGTATCAGCATTTGCCAACCGGATGGAGGCTTGGGCGATGTCCTGATATGTGCCTGCTGGGCGTTTACGGGCAGACCTAGAGCCACGGACGCACATGAGCGAGGCCCTCAGCAAGGCGAAACTGAGTTGCCGTCGCACCCAGTTCACACATTCGCTATATGGCGTCTCGCGACGTTCCGCCAACTTGGAAGCGAGATGCTTCACAAACAGCGTTGTAGTGGGCGAGATACCCCCCAACGCTGAAAATATGAGGGGTGTAAACGTCGCGAGTTCGACCTCCCTGATCCGTTCCTGATATTTGTTCCGTTTCCGGTTCTCGTGGAACTGATGGGCGGCGTTGAGTTCCATAGCTGCGTTCGTTGGGGCGAGGGGATTGAAAACTGAGACGTCAATAAACGTCTTCTGGAATCGACTCCCCCAGAAACCGGAAACTGAGACATCCAGCCGGGCTTGTTGGTCAATGGAGGTGGACGCGCGGTTAAACTGCTCGCCGGTAATTGGCTGCAGGTGCGGCTCGATGGTGACGTTGTGGGCAACTTCCGTTAGGGTGGAGGCGACGAAATCCCGCAGTTCGTTGTGCCGAATCGACGGATAACCGCCGGTGGGACAGGACAAAACATGGTTGGTTGAAAATCTTGTCCCACAGGCACAACGGGCGGGAAGCGAATCGGGTTGCCACCCATAACGTAGACACAAGGCATCACGAAACTCCTCCTTACTGAGATGGGTGTCGAGGAGGGTTATTGGACGCGCGTTTAGCCAGGCCGAGGCTCCGGGTTCAGCAACCAACTCCCTCAACTTCTGTTGATGTACAGGTAAATGGCTGCTGGCTGTTTCTACTTTAATTTTGAGTTGTTCCACGGCGCTGGCCTTTATTCTGGTTGCGATCTGTCGCTGCGACTCCTTTATGGCTTCCGGTGTTTCGAGGTTGGTGTACGGTTCACAAATCCACCTAGAATTATTGTGTTCACGTTCTAGGTCTGTAGGTGTTGGGATGGCCAATCCTCCATGGCGCACCGGTAGCGAGAACAGTTCGCGTTCCGAGGACGATATACTGGGGCGGTTTGTAAATCCCTGTAGGAACTGAACGACGGATTCCTCGAGTTTAACGAAGAACTCCATTGCTCCAGGGACAACTCGCGCAACAAACCTCCATCGTGCGACCAATCCGACGGCCAGTCCCACATATGCGCAGTGTGGGTCGATTGTTGCCACCTCGCTGAGTCGCTGTATCTGGGCGACAAACTCATCGACTTTCGACCGGACAAAGTCCTCCCGGAACTCATCTGTCCCGATTACCCCACCGAGCAGTTTATTTCCATGGATCCCGATGGTAAAACAATCCTCCGGGAACATCCGTTGAGCCTCCTCCAACCTTTCCGGCTTCACCAACAGATGGCACTTCGTCGGATTATATCCGTATAATGGACCCCGCCGTGCCAGACACTCCCAAAACTTCCTGAGTTCCACCAGTGAACCCGCTGCGTTTGCGTCGTCGGCATACCATTTCTGCAGTGCTCCGGATGCATCGTCCAACTCACCGATTAACGGGAGCATACCCATAGCGTACATGGGCATAGCGATGGGGTCCCCCTGGGTCGATCCTTCCGCCGATAGGATATACTCTCCACCGATATAAAGCTTTGTCGGCAGAGAGTAACAGTTCGACACGATAGTGTGGAGGGATGGACAGACACGGCGGATGTTGTGGATAGCAGCTGCTCGGTTCAACGAGTTGAACGCGTTATTTGCATCCACCTGGAGCACAGCCTCACAGTCATCAGTAGTGAACACGTCGTTGAGGCTGTGTATGGCGTGCTCAATTCCCGCCTTCTGGTTGCAGCAGAGCTGGGTGGTACCGGCGACAGTCTGGAGATCATCAGAGACACACTGGACTATCGATTTTCCGATGACCCTCCGTAACACCTCGCCAATCCCGATTGGGCGGACCCCTGGACATTTATCGATTGCAATCAATCGGGCCGATAGCAGAGACGACAGTTCGACTGGGTTGATCTCGGACTGAGCCATCTTCTTAGTCATATTGGCGATACTGGCGCACAGATCGACGGAAGGGTTGCGGAACCGAGTTATGATGTGTTTCCACCCTTGCACGTCAAGTCCTGATGGTCCCGCTGCGGTACCCCGAAAACGCAGGAACATCGACTGGATGAGCTGTGCATCAATTCGCTCGAAGATGACGTTATGGAATTCGGGGGCGTGGTCGAAAAAGTCCAGTAGAGTCGAATTATCGGCCGGAGTAGGGGCCGGGTGTTTATCCAGCAGAAACTCACGAACTGATTTCTTGACCCCGTGTTTATCACTCGTAATCTCGTCGAGGTTTAATATCTGTCCCTTGGCCATCTCATCAAGTGATCGCACTGCTGCCGAAACATTTCCCGTCAACATGTGCTTGCAAAAAGCTCTCTCCGCGGCGACATTCCGAAGCTGTTTTGCTCGGCCAGATAATTTCGGCAAGTGGGATTGAATCGCGCTGGCCTCCTTAAACAGCTCGTCGAATTCCCCCGCTTTCCACGATGCGAGTCGCCGTTCCAGTATTCGCCGATGGGTGGAGGTGGTTGAGGATCGACTCGGCTTCTGTAGCAACAGAGCGGGTAGAATCATTTGCGCTGTAATCGCTGCGTCCACTGAAGGCGAGCCAACATTGAAGATATGTAGGAGTCGGGCCATCTCCTGGACGACCTCTCTTCCGACAGTGCCGAGGGGTAGGAGGAATAAATTGGGACGCCAATGTACTATCGCCTCGTGGACTCTGTGGATGGTCTGTGTAAACTGTTCGAGTTGAAAGTTAACCCCATACCAGGTTATTGATGTTGGTCTGTGTCCCGTGGAGACACCAGTTGGTGGTGCCCCGGATTGTGTTACACCGGACTGTGGTGCCCCGGAATGTGGTGCCCCCATGAGTGGTGCCCCCGTCTGTGGTGACCCCTTCTGTGGTGACCCCGTCTGTGGTGATCCCGCGTGTGGTGCCCCCGTCTGTGGTGCCTCCGGCTGTGGTGACCCCGCCTGTGGAGCCCCCGTCTGTGGTGCCTCTGGCTGTGGTGACCCCGCCTGTGGAGCCCCCGTCTGTGGTGCCCCCGTGAGTGGTGCCCCTGGCTGTGGTGCCCCCGGCTGTGGTGCCCCCATGAGTGGTGCTCCCGGCTGTGGTGCCCTCTTCGGTGGTGACCCCGTGTGTGGTGCCCCTGTCTGTGGTGACTCCGTCTCTGGTGACCCCGTGTGTGTTGCTACCGTCTGTGGTGACCCCGTCTCTGGTGACTCCATCTGTGGTGCCTCTGGCTGTGGTGACCCCGGCTGTGGTGCCCCCAACTGTGGAGCCCCGGACTGTGGTAACCCCGCCTGTGTTTCCCCAGGCTTTGGTGCCCCCGTTTGTGGTGCTCCGGGCTGTGGAGACCCGGGCTGTGGTGACCCCGTCTGTGGCGCCCCCGGCTGTGGTGACCCCGTGTGTGGTGCCCCCACCTGTGGTGCTTCTGGGTGTTGTGACCCCGTCTGTGGTGCCCCTGGCTGTGGTGCCCCCAACTGTGGTACCCCGGACCGTGGTGACCCGGACTGTGGTGATCCTGTCTGTGGCACCCCCGGCTGTGGTGACCCCGTGTGTGGTGCCCCCACCTGTGGTGCCTCTGGGTGTCGTGACCCTGTCTGTGGTGCCCCTGGCTGGGGTGCCCCCAACTGTGTTACCCCGGACTGTGGTGCCCCGGACTGTGGTGACCCTGACTGTGGTGTCCCCGACTGTGGGACCCCAAACTGTGGTACCCCGGGCTGTGGTGACCCCGACTGTGGTGTCCCCTGTGGTGCCGCAGCAGAGATTGTCTCGGGACTGCGAAATCTTGAGAGGATAGCTTTATTTTCACTCACATCACTGACGTTCGTTCGTGTAACAAAGCCACTCGGATCATCACACTGTAAAGTGCTACTTTACACACAAGTATGTAAATAGTTATTACACAGTAGTAAAATCTCACTTCACCAATCCATAATTTGGCGAGGGTAGCATTATGGGCTATCAGCATGAGCTAGCAAAGATAATCATTAGCTGAGTTAATCAAAGGTCGGAAGTGACGTTTATTGACAATTCGAAACATCTTTTCATTCATTAGGCCTACTTTCTGAATATAGAAGGTACAGTAGCCAAGTTTCTACAAAATAGCACAATTGTGTATTACCATCACTTTCAATCGCGTGATATAACAGCGAAGGTCATTATTGGATGATTTACTATTGGCAGCTTTGTTGCTAGGTAATAAAAAAAATAAACTCCAGTCAAATGTTAATGTCAATTAATTAAGCCAAGCTAATACTGTAAGTTAGTACTACCTCACCACCTAAATGTTACATTGTTGTAAAAATTACATTCGCTAAAGTAAAAGTAAAAAGTAAGTTCGTAAAAGAATAATAGTTAAATTTATTCCCAAGTAAATAAAACACCATGGGCGAAGTCGATTTGGTGAACAGAGATCCTAATGATCTTAACAGTTTTGCCAGGGTGAGTAGAAAAGTAATGATAATATGACTTTGTCAAGGGTGCAGGGGGCAGGGGGCAGGGGAGTATTCGGAATGAATGCTACTAGCCAGGGCGCTTCTCTGCCTTGGATCGTTTTAAATAGTTTCCTTAATAATTTCCCCATATGAATGGTATTCACTGGGTGAATACAGTCTAATAAACATTGGGATCTAATCTTCACTGATTAGATCAGATCTTGAATGTCTGTCTGTTCTGCAGCATAGTGTCTCGGTTCCTTATGCGAAACCCTGTTTCTCGTTGCAACATTTTGTGACTCATTTAGCACATGGATTAAACCATTGTGTCTAGTGAGGATTGTTGTGAACTGAAACTAAACTGCAATTGGAATTGTTTTTGGTATTTCTTCTGAACTGAAACTAATTATTATAAAGGGCCTACTGGAACTGCTTTCCTTTAGATTTAAAACTAAAATCATTATTTATAAATTGGAATTATACAACTTTTTATAGTACATACATAATTACTATAGATACCACCCGCCAAGCCGCTGCAAAGCTCATAAATTTAGTGGGCCTGTTATTTCTCTTAGTTAGAATCCCATAAACAATAGTTCTAGGGTCTAAAGCGTCGAAAGTACGTGGCCATAACTAAAATTATGTCCTCTTTCAAATGAGGCAAATAAAATTTGTAATAGCTCTAGTAGTGTTCGAGATATGAGGGAGTTCCTGGCTCCCATTTTAACACCTTGGGGATATTAAAAAAAAATTACTCAAAATACGCCTCCCTATAAAGAATTTAGTATAAACCATACTGTATTATCTTTTAATTATCATATTTTGGTGTATTGAATTCATTATTAACAATCAAATGTGAGATTATAAGACAAAACACCGATTTCTAATACATAGAAATAGACATTAATTATTATTAATAATGAATTCAACACAACAAAAATTAATATAATAATGATTATATCACAAAGTCTTTAAAGGAAAGTCTTTAAATTACGAAACGTTCTGAAATGGGTGCCAGGAACTCCTCATACTGCTGGAGCTATTACATTTTATTAGCCTAATTTCAAAGAGAACTTAATTTTAATTCGGGCCAAGTACTTCGACGCGCTATTTTTTCATCGACTTTTCATATTCCCCCCGTTGGAACTTTGATCTAGCATTTATCCTGTTCTAGAACCTCTAGAATAGTGTATTAAAAAACGAGCCAGTGTTGATAATAAGTAATATTTAATTGATACGTCGAAGTAGTTGTGTAATGTGGTGAGAAAATAAGAAATGATGAATGATGTGAAATAAGGAATGAGGAGGGAAGTAAAACTACAGTTGTAGTTTCAAATTTCATGCAATCTGATAAGGATTAGTAGATTTGCTTTTATTGGAGGGGGTTTCAATGTCCAAGTCACTGAATTGTGACACTATATTTTAGAACATAGTGTTAGTGTATCCAATGGGGCGGTTAAAATATGGTATTAACATTGACTTATTGTTGATATTTTAGAGTTTATTTGAGGACACCCTTGGAGAACCAGAAGGCACCCATTCGATAGATTGTCTTTGGACGAATTCTTCCAAATGTTACAATGGCGGGAAGAAATGTTGCTATCTGTGTCTTAGCACCATAATGGGTTTACCTGCTGCTCTTTGCTGGGGTTGGATGTTTGCCGTTCTCAGCTTCGAGATGATTTGGTGTTTCACGCCAATGGTACGATTCTACAAGATCGAGCTGTCTGCATTTAAAGTCCTCATCAAGGCTTGTGTCAGCGTTCTCTGCGAACCGTGTTGCGAGAGCTGCGGAAAGTGCCTCGGAAATATGAAATTATCGAAAGGCTGAATGAACTCAATTAAAGTAGTGATGTAAGCCTACTTGCACTGTACAGTAGAATATAATTTTCAAACTTCCGCTTATATTATTGCAAACTTGAGTATTATTTTATATCAAATTTGTTTTATAGCAAATTTGAATCATTATTTAGGCCTACAACGTAATTATGCTGTTGTAGCCTAGTTGCTAAATTGTTGCTGTTTTTTAATCGTGTAAAAATATTTTTTATATTGCTCCAGCTTATACTCGCACCCTTAATCAGCTTTGCGGTCTACACAACACACTAATGTTCTTCTGCGTTTCGCACAGATATATTTTAATTCATTATAACTTTCGATATATTGTTCGTATATCTGTGATTATCAGGGTCCATTATGCTGGTAGAGTGCCCACCCACTTTGATCTTTGCTGGGATGTCCCGGGTTCGAACCCCTTTGCTAGCCAGCTACAATTTGTAACTGGGCAGCAATATGAGAACTTGGTTTCTGCTTGGTGAGAAAAAGAAAAGGGTTGGATATGGACAGTGTTTTCAACTTGGGAGCGAAAGAGGAGCCATCCCTACCTTACAGTTAACCCACTACTACTATAATGTACTGTACTAAATAATGAAGCACATTGTTATATTTAAGAAACCAAAAGCATTGTTAATATTTACCATATCACTGAAAAACAATATGCCGCAGGACATCATTATGACCATCGCTAATTATGTCTATAATTTATGTCAGGTAATACGTCATAGGTCCTATAGTCGTTAGGTCCCGTGACATAATGTCCTGTGACAATAGATCCTTAGTTACAACAGCTATGATTACTAGTATAAAATTAATCTGTAACATGTGCTATCGAGTCTCGTTTATTGTTTTGGTTAGAATAATACCGGTCCGTCACTATATAACCTGCACCCTTCTCGACTGAAAAAACGACATGAACAGTACCAACCTGTTGTGGATGGGGGTGGGGGTCAGTGGAATTGGGGTTCTATAGACTGATGAACGAAACGAGAGTACATGTACAGTATTTAATATTTTTAATTAGGGAAGAATATTAATTGAATTAACTGAATCATTTCAATGTTTTTGTTCGAACATTTAAACAATTTCACAAGGGGGGTGGGGGTTTATCAGGAAACTTAACAAAACAAGCTGTAAATTACTTAATGAGTTATTATGTTAATTACTATGATATTTACAATATTCATACATCAGAAAAACTTATTATTTTAATTCAAATCTCAACAACATAAGCTCCGGATTGGCTCCGGGTTAATTTTCCCGGAGCCGGAACCAGAGCCGGAACTAGAAAATAGGCCCGGAGCTCCGGATTTCCGGAGCCGGAGCTCTGTCGCATCCCTAGTCGGTACACTTTTAGGAGTATGCGAGCTTAGAATGCGGGTGTGTACCAATCAACAGTCGGTCTGTCAGCAAATGTTTGAAGGATAATAACTCAGTCAATCTTTGATGAAATAACACAAAAATTTGAAAGTCTGAAATATAATTTGCATGGTGTGATATTGACTGATTATTATATAATAAATTATATATATATATACATTATGATAAGATTGCTTACATTGTCCTGCGAGAAGACCTCGTGAACGTGTTATATAGTCTTACCATCTGTTTATACGGTAGCTATAGACAGATAGCAAGGCTAGCTAAAAAAAATATGAAATATTTTCAATTTGAGTCACCAACTCCATATAATTATGTCCAACCAATTAATGAGGTCAATCTTTATCTAGTCAGATTTATCAAAATAAACATCTTCACAATCCCGTTGGCAAGTTAATAAATCATCGTAAGATGAATCCTTATCGACAGTAGAAAAATCGAAATCCCCATCCAACCCGGATAAAAACCGTTCCTTCATAATATTAACGAATTCTTTGTTTAGTAGTTGTTTACTATCATTACTAATAACTGATACAATACGCGATTCTTTCTGTGTTTCACTATTAGGAAATTCTCCCCACCCTGTTTGGGTTTCCCTTTTAGATAATTCTCCCCACCACCCTGTTTGGGTTTCCCTTTTAGATAATTCTCCGCACCCTGTTTGGGTTTCCCTTTTAGATTGATCTCCGCACCCTGTTTGGGTTTCCCTTTTAGATAATTCTCCCCACACTGTTTGGGATTCCCTTTTAGATAATTCTCCGCACCCTGTTTGGGATTCCCTTTTAGATAATTCTCCCCACCCTGTTTGGGATTCCCTTTTAGATAATTCTCCGCACCCTGTTTGGGTTTCCCTTTTAGATTGATCTCCGCACCCTGTTTGGGTTTCCCTTTTAGATAATTCTCCCCACCCTGTTTGGGATTCCCTTTTAGATAATTCTCCGCACCCTGTTTGGGATTCCCTTTTAGATAATTCTCCGCACCCTGTTTGGGTTTCCCTTTTAGATAATTCTCCCCACATCCTACCGTCTCTCCCAGATCTACTCTCCTCATCACCGCCACCCACCTCCACCTCGCTATTCAACCTTTCTAACAATTCCTTATTCTCTATTTCTTCCAAAATGAATTCTGATAATTTAAATTCCCCGCGCGGCCTCCCGACTAGCGATTGGCGTTCCCTAGGCGACAGATACTGCCCAATCAGCTGCTCGTATAGCACGGGATCTCTGGATCGCATCGCACGCTCGCTGAAGTAATCGGAATGTTCCATTAAGCGTTGCATCGCGAGGAATCTTCGGTTCCGAACGATTCTCTCTGCGTCGGATGCGGAGCGATTCAGCTGAACTTCCGTTTCCCGAACGTAAAAATCCAACTCACTTTTATCAGATAAATTTCCTGGTGATAAATTCCTGAAATAATTCAAATATTCGTTGGTTAAAATATCTCCGTAGTGTTTTAGAAAATCAGTCGGTTTTACTCTTAGTAATTCAGTCAGATAATTAATTTTCTCTAAGTCGGTAAGTTCCAAATCATTTTGCTGCAACGAAATTCCAATAATTTCGTGTTTTGATTTGACCACCAAACTCGATATCTCTCGTCTTAGTGTCCCTAAATCATTTTCACATGAGATCCCATCGCAATTTACATACTGGTCAAGTACCGTTGGTTGGCTGGAATCTCCATGGCAGCATGATTCTTTACTAAGAGAATCAACCTTGCAGGCGGGATGGATAAATTTCTCACGATCTCTGGAATGTTTCTCCTTTAATTTATCAACCGCCTGAAGCATTAATAGAACTGAACTGTCGCCTTCGCGGTCTTCTTCATCGCCGGCGGGATTTGGTGATTCAATATATCTCGAAGAACAACTTCTAACTTTAGGTCCAACTTCGCACTTGGTACTTCGCACTGCAGACATTCGGTACCGGTACGGTATAAATTTGCTTAATGGCCTAATGCTATGGCTGTAGTTCTGGGGTTTGTCTATTTGCCGTATGTGTAGTTGTGTAGGTATTTCAGTATTTGAAAGAGTTCCCGTAGCCTACCGTAGGCTACCGCTACCGCATGTCTGTATGTGGGACGTATTTGCCCGTATTCAGGAAGCAGAATCAGTGCACTGCTTACCGCTAACGGTACTGTACGTGGCAACCTGCTCCCGGTACCAGGGGTTTGTAAATTATCTGTGAATTTTTTTTTTTTCAAGGATATTTTTTATTATTTATCATTGTTATGAAATAATGATAATAGGCCTAATTATTATGAAATAATGATAATAATTATTATGAAATAATGATAATAATTATTATGAAATAATGATAATAATTATTATGAAATAATGATAATAATTAATATGAAATAATGATAATAATTATTATGAAATATTGCCCCTCAGTGTAATCCACGAGCAGACGATAAAGATAAACGGCAGACTAGAGAACTATGGACTGGACTGGTAGGCCCCCTTTGAATGCCACAGCTAATGTGTAATGGTCTAGTACATATCTGCCAAGTTCCAGCTTGTACGGTACCCTTGATAGCATTTTCTCCAAAATATTGATCAAAATGTGGCTTAACACCTTTTGGAAAACTTCAAATTTGGAAAAACGTTAATTTGTCAAAAGGTATCATACTGTATGTCTACTAAAAAGATGTCAAGCCACACAATTATTATGTGGATTAAACCTTTTTTGCAATATTATTTGTGGTTTAACACTCTTTGACTAATCACAAATCCGGATTGTGGCATAACTTTCTTCTATTTTTAAGGCATTTCTTCGTATTATTGGGCAATAGGATCTCATAATTAGGTAGATTACGACACTTTCCTCTATCGAATGATACCAAAAACTCAATTTCGACAAAATGTGGGATATTTCTCCTTCACTCTCACCCTTGATTATATTTTTTGCCCAATTTTCCCTTCTCAGATTTTTCGCCAAATTCTCTCTCTCTCTGAGTTTTCGCCCCCCTTCTTTGGTTCACAGCTGTGACAAAACTACCTCAGCGGCTTTTCTGTTGCCCTGATGTATATTTGCAAATTATATTTTTTTAAACGCATGATGTGTTTTTCAACACTGGTATTGTAAGTGATGTATATCCAAAATAATTAATTACATCAGTTGTAAATTCACAGCAATGATAAAATTTACAGCAGGTAGACGTAGCAATAAAATGCTGATGTTAATTTACAAATGATATTTTAAAAAATACACCATTGCAGCATTCGCTTTACCGCATACGGCCATGCTGTACCGGTACTTTTGTATTTACGGACTGTAAACTTTATTTTGCAATTTTGGCATCTGAATAACATCTTTAATAACAGTCAATAATACTGTAATATTTCAGTATTTATACAAATGGTTACCGTAACAGGCTTCCATACCGTCAGCCCTGCAGCCTGTCTGCGGTAAGTAGAAGTTAATCGCCGGAATAAGTGTAACGGTACTCCCCAAACAGATATGAGCCGAGGATTGAATAGGCCTATATATTTCGATTTATCATATCTCAGGTTACCGCTATCTGGGTAGGTATGGAACCGACTAAAAACCTCCCAGACCCAGTTGATTGCAGCGATCCCGAGGACGAGATCCTCGAAAGTGCGTTAAATGACTTCCTTAATAAACCAAACCGAGCTGCCGTGGTTGAACCGAACCGAAGTCATCCCAAAGTAACTCCGGACTCAGAGACACGCCCAGAGTCTAGCGACGCCGCAGACACCCCCAGCGCGGTACCGGATCCTCCTTTAGATTCCATAGAAAACGACCTATCGAGGTGTATGGCCGATGTTCTATCCCATCTAAGTGATTCTCCTGGCGGGAACATCGATTTGGGAGTGGAAGGTTTCCTGAATTCCTTAGAGAATCCATCTGCAGACGGTTCTTCCGAAAGCGACTTGGAAAGAAACATGGAGTTTATGTTCCACAATATGTTAAAGACTATTTTATCGAAAGATATGATTTACGATCCAATGAAGGATTTGCGCTGTCGCTATGACATCTGGTTGAGGGAACATCGGGAGACATTACCGAGAGAGAAGCAGTTAGTTTGTGAGTCTCAACTGGAGGTTATTAATAAAATCGTTAGGGGTTACGAGACCGATATATCGCCGGAAGTAATGATATCGTTAATGCAATCGTTACAGGAATCGGGTCCGTTACCAGAGGATGTAGCTCCCATCCAACCTGGGGAGCAAGGGAGTAACTCCTTCAGTGGCCCCGATGTAAACTCATTAATGCAGTCCCTGGACGCTATTCCTGCGGACTGTAAGCAGCAGTAATACTATATTTTATATGCGAAATATTATTTAATAAATCTTTATTATTTATTTTGAGTGAAAATATAATATACAATATTCAAAATTTTGGATGAAGTATTTTTCTACTCGTGCTGCTATCTGACTAAACTATAAGATTCGAGTTGAATCACTGTTTTCTGTTTTACTAACTTTAACTTGTTGGAATGAGGTTTCTATAAATAGATTATGACTTTCAACACTGATTACATCGTTACATTAAACACTTTTTTTTTCTGTGTCACGTATACTGTAAATTAATATTTTGATCCGGACACATTATATTTTCTCAACCGCCGGTACATAACTTAATATTTCTTATTTAATTTCTTCTGTATATTTAATCCTCGTGGCACATAATTTAGTTTATTTACGAATGAAAGCGATAGTGATGTTCAACGCTCTAACATCGCGTTCTTAAACTATCTGAAAATTTCAGTCTTAGTTTTTCTTAAATTCTTCTAAATTTATAACATCAGATAATAACATCTTAACTAGAAACGTGTTACCAGTATCACGTCTGACTGATAAAATTGTAATCTACATATATAATTAATTATATATGAAATAATTGTATTTTTATTAAATTTACTTTGATAATGATAATTATTTATTAGATATTACACGGAAAAAAGTAGAACGTTGTCGACGACAGATAGTAGTTAGAACGAGTTAACTGGGGCCGGTAACTGGGGGCAAGATTTTTTTTACAACAATTTGATATGGGGAGAGTTCTATAAATTTTAATTTGCTGCAATTTGGTCAATAGACGTAATTGAAGCATCCTCGTTAAGCAAGATACTAAATTTTATGGTAGCTAGTGTTTTAGGTAGGTTTAGCTAGTAATTTCGACACTGGTTCCGACATCCTGCTTCCCTGTATAAATATTTTGTAGTAGGTAGTTATTGTTACTATTTGTATAGAAATAGAAAATGTTCCAGAACATGTTAGCTATTAATTTTTAGAAAAAATTATGTTCTAGAACAAATATTTTTTGTTCTAGAACATTTTTTAGAAGTTGTAAAGGGAGTAGATCAAAGAGTCGTCGAGGTAAAGGGAGTAGATCAAGGAGACGTGGAGGAAAGGGGAAGAAGAAAGGAAAGAGAGGAAGATCGAAGGGGTGTGGGAAGAAAGGAGTGGGAAAGTCGATATCTAATCAATTCGATGTTGCAGCTGGATGGAAGAAGTTGATGATAGGAAAATAAACAGTTGGAATGTCATTACAGTACTTTAGGTTAATAGATTGTTTATCTTGTCTGTAAATTCAAATATAATTTATAAGAATAAAAAAAAAGTTTTTTAGAAAAAAATCTGGATTATATTTAAAACGCATGGAATCGTTTTAAAACGTGTTTAAAATCAATAAAAAAATTTTCAAAATTTTTAATTTTTTTTCACAATATTTTTTTCACAATTTTTTTTATTGATTTTAAACATGTTTTAAAACGATTCCATGCGTTTTAAATATAATCCAGATTTTTTTATAAAAATGTTCTAGAACAAAAAATATTTGTTGTAGAACATAATTAAAAAAAATGAATAGCTAGCATGTTCTGGAACATTTTCTATACAAATAGTAACAAGAACTAGCTACTACAAATTATTTATAGAGGGAAGTAGGATGTCGGAACCAGTGTTACTAGCTAAACCTACCTAAAACACTAGCTACCATAAAATTTTGTATCTTACTTAATGAGGATGCTTCAATTACGTCCATTGACCAAATTGCAGCAAATGAAAATTTATAGAACTCTCCCCATATCAAAATATCAAATTGTTGTAAAAAAAATCTTGCCCCCAGTCACCGCCCCCAGTTAACTCGATGGCATGGCCTTGTATATAGTACGCCTTGATTGTAATACGTAATTTTATTCTTGAATTGGTACGTTTTTGTTTCTTAATTCTTTAATATAAGATTAACGAATAATAGTGTTAAAAAAAAATAATTGAACTGCAGTATTTTACTATATTGCTTCATTAGTTACTGCGATTGAAATTATTGTTCTCCTCAACTCCTGATGCTGCCTTACTCAAAGGTAAATAATTTAGTGTTCTCGAATATTTATTACGTCACTAGAGAGCCGCTTAACTACATACACCAATATTGGATATTGAGTTCCGTTTTGGAGTTCGTCTTGCAGACACTAAAGTTGCAAAGAACTTTTGAGTGTGTGAATGGATTTTGCTCAAATTACTTACAAACCTTTTCTAGTGAACGAGTAACGAGTAAACTGCTTGAATTTTAGAGTAAATTGCTTGAAAACCAAAAATCTTAAAAGAGTATGACTAAACAAGCCAATAGGAGGGCTCCAATTTCTAATTCGAAATAGAAGTCGTGGATGATTAGCAATTTTGATTGGTCGATGATGCATCCACATGCGAACTCCTTACAGCCTTATGTGGCAGTATACAAACTCATCCATTACACATTCCAGCATTCAGACATTACTGCTGTACTGCATTATGCATTAGGCCTATTGAATTCTGTTAACGTCAGCAATTACCAGATTACCGTGGAGCCAGATTGTGCTCGGCCACCGAGCACAGGCTGACAGGGTGCAATTCCAGAATTCAATGGGTTTCCGCAGTTGGATCCGCGGCTGGAGGCGAAACCGACGGATAAATAAACAGGAAGATAAAGTCCAAAGGAAAGTAGTTTACGATTCGCGTCGTAGTATTCTTGGATACTTTAAGGAATTGCGTCGCGGCTACATAAAAGAGTTACTATGGGGCACGAGTAATCCACTGCGCCAATTACCGTTCGGTAAGCGAACGAGCAAAGAAAACCCTATACCGATAGCATCCGAGTTAGTAAAACAACAAACCCCAAGGATTGCGACACGGGGATTTATTTTTATCGTCGCCGCTGGTTGCGGTGTAATATTGTATGTAACCAACTCTGCGTATAATCGTAAGATTCGTCCGGTGGCGTTAGGGGACGCGTGGGACACGAACTGGGACGGGCGGGAGGGACAAGGGACTGGTAAAGGTAAGACTAAGCATATTCTATTGGTTAGGAACGCGCATAGCGAGAATGGCGGTAAGTTAAGCGAGTTAGGTAAATCGCAATGTCAGATGACCGGAAATCGTCTCAAACAAATGAAGCTAAATATTAAATCAGTGAACTATTCCACCCAACCGGACTCAGTGGCCACAGTAGATCTATTGAAGAAGCAGATTAAAGGCAGGAAGGTTAGTTTCATTGCGAAAGACAACTTGTTAGGAAGTCTAACCGATTCTAACGCGATAGATTCGGCGTTTAAGGAGTTGATTTACCGACCGATTGATCAGACGACGGATTCCTACGAACTAATCGTCGCGGATTCCTTCGCTATAAGTTATTTCGTTCTCAAGGCTTTGCAACTCAACCCGAAACGGACTCGTAACATATGTTTGCCCCATTGCTCCATCACTTGGCTGTGTGTTCGTCCCAGTGGGATGGTTTCTGTTAGGAAACTGGGCCAAGCCGGGTTTATGCCGGGAAATAAAGTCACTTACAGCTCGGATATTGAGGAAGTTAAACTCATCACTGATTCAACTCGCGTTGTAGAAGAGACTGCCAAAGATATCGGTGTTGGAAGACAAAGAGAAGTCGGATGAACTGGAACTAATCAATTAAATTTAGGCTACCTGTATTATTATTACTTTAACATTTCATTACAATATGCGTAATACAGTGAGGGGGGGGGGGGGGCAAATCCCGTCTCGGTGAACTAATATCTCATAAATGTTAATGGAAATTATTAATTAATGGAAAGGAACAAAGGTTAATAGAAGTTAATCGAACTTTATAGTTTATAGATTTATTTTTCGAGACAGGGGGGGGGGGGGGGGGGGATACTGGACGCAAATTCCATCTTGGCGAATTAAAATCCCGCCTCAATGTTAAATTCGCAATTTGGGAAAAGGAAGGAGCAGGTTAGTTACAGTGGCATGTTATTTTAACCAAAACAATAAACTAAACACAATAGAACATGTTACAGTTTTATTTTTGGGGAATAATCAGCTGTTATTTGCGTCAAATTTCCCCTGAAGAGGGATGGATTTATATTGCGTCAAGTCCCCCCCCCTATCTGTATTTTCAGGGTAATAATTTTAGTAATTTTGATTGCTTCCGAATCAAATAAATTCAATACAAATCTATCTTATTATTATTGAATGAATGAATGAATAGATCATTTATAATGTCTTGGGCACAGCGGCCCCCAACCAACAATGTCTTGGGCACAGCGGCCCCCAACCAACAATGGCTTGGGCACAGCGGCCCCCAACCAACAATGGCTTGGGCACAGCGGCCCCCAACCAACAATGGCTTGGGCACAGCGGCCCCCAACCAACAATGGCTTGGGCACAGCGGCCCCCAACCAACAATGGCTTGGGCACAGCGGCCCCCAACCAACAATGGCTTATAAGACATCAAATTTTATACAAATTAACTACCAAATAATACACAATTAACCAATTTACATCACAAATTAGATACAAGTCAAATTAAATTCTTCCATTTATTATTTCGCACCTACAATTGTACAAACCCCTCAACAGCCGTGGCCTATTTACTTGGTCATTGCACATTAAAAATTTCAACTTCTGGCTATTCTCAACATCATAAAAATCTTGTGGGAAGAGACACCTATCTAGGGCGTCACATTATTATACAATAAATGACTTTCGTCTTCAATTTCGCCCGACTTACATAGACAACATATTCTATCTTCTAAGGGTTTGCCCTGATATCGACCCACTTCAATACCCAACTGCAAAACACCGGACCGAAACTGCGCCATGATTGGCCGTTCACTGTGGTTGATTTTTGACTTGACATAAAGTTCTGTCTCAAAGTTCGTTTTAAACTAGCCAAGACTATTACAAAGAACTATGTCAGTCAGCAGTAAGTAAACTAAAATTGTCTAAACTGCAAGGCGTGAGGCTAGCTGACTTTGTGGCTCGCCCCACATAATAAAAAATGCAACTTAGCTACCACTAACAAAAATATAATATGAAGAAAATAATTTCATTATCAAGAACGTTTACAAGATATAAGATGCGATTACCGAATATTTATAAAAAATGCCCATGATGCACAACCAGATAAATAACAACGAATAGAGCCAAATAACAAATTTAGTTTCCTTCTATAGGTATTACCCCGTCGTCAAGCGGAATATCTCTTCCCAGTGAATTCTATGTGAATATGTAATGTAGGTACTCCTTAGGCGGTAGGCCAGAGCGGGCTCCTTAAATACATGCAACTACTGTATTATAGTGTAGGTCAACTATAAAACATACGTAAGGTGGACTGATTCTCAGGCAATAGCAAGCACGCCATGGAATGAGGAAGATGGGAACAGCATGGTGAGAAGGGAATTTATTTTTAAGTTCATTATGTTTAGATCAATTAAAAACACATTTCTTAAATCAAATCACTTGAACTAATAAAAACTATTCTACTTGGAAAATTTCTAAACTTTTGCTAAACAACATTGTGTACCAAAGTTTGATTATATTTCATCGAGGATTGGCTGAGTTATTAACATTTAAAAATGGAATCAACAGAAGAACAGAACCACAGACACACCGATTGGGCAGTTCCACAGAAAATGGACACGATATGAAAAAAATAAACCTGTCAAGGCATTTACGGGAGGCTGACCCACAAACCTTAGAACGAGTCTTTCTGTAATTCTTATGAGTGTTATCAAGTGCCTTGGGGTACCTGCCACACAGCAGGAACACTCACGAAAGTGTGGGGTATATATATATTATCTAATATATATATCTAACTGGATGTAGAATTAATTACTGTAAGTATAAAGCCTCGGCGCTTACAAACTGCTTCAAGGGGGGTGATAGTTACGTGTAAACCGTTCCGTTATATTGTGTTGTTGGCAAGTAAATGTACGTATGACTCATATATTTTACAGGTAGGACACTATGTTGACTCAGTGCGTGGTGAGCGCACAGTTCACTCGTGTTGCTTGCATAATATTAGTAGATGATATTTACTAGTTGGGAATAATATTGCAGTACTATGGACACACACACTCGCACTAAAATGAACCTCATCTATTACAGACAGGGCGCAATCTGCACTAACCGTGTGGAAATCGAGTTGGTTTGATCTCTGGTCCTGTATATTCATTAACAACAGCAATGCAATAATATTAATTAATAATAAGGCAACAAGATGTATGCAACAAGTTGCTATGCGCACAACAAGGTGAAATATTACGAGTCCTGCAATTAACGTGACTCGTTCTGGTGGTAAAATTGATGTAAAGGTTACGCCTAAAGTAATGGGATGCACATCGACTATACTGTATAAAGGCACAGTAATGCTGTAAAAATAGAACAGCCAATAAGAGGCAAGAATGCCGGAACCGGTGGTTACCAATGAGAGTTCAGCAATACCACAACTGCTGCTAGGCAACACGTAAACAAGGTTCATGGAGTTATACAACACAAATCAGGCATAAATGTTACACGCAATGAAATTAAATGATTCTCTGACAAAATATAAGATTTCGGTATGCAGTTAGCCCGTGCAGCAAAAAAACCTTTCAAAAAATACTCAATAGGTCATGATTTAATGGGTAAAATTTCATAAATTTTTAGAATTTGGTAAAATCTATCAGATTTGAGGCTGATTAAGTAGGAATTTTGTCGATTTTACAGTAGGGCCTATATCGGCCGTCAGAGAAAAAAAAAACGAAAACTTTGGTATCATTGTAATCAGCCGTAAATGCACATTCCAATGCCAATGAGGTGCAGTAGTTCTACGCCATAAATATAGAACGCTTCTCATACAATAAGCCCTAAAAGCTACCTGTATCCAATTGTAAGGTCCGACACGGTCGAGTTGTTACATTTTTTCTCAACTACCTTGGCTATTGAATGTTCCCCCACATCGAATTTCGAATTACTCAATGCCGACGCAAGATGGGCGTCTTTTGTGCTATTAATGGTATGTATGTATAATTTATGCTGTGATTTCTGTCATTGATTTTCAGTAACGTCCGACACCTGTAGCGTCTGACACTATTATTGTGTCATGTATTAAATGTCTAAATCGCAGGTATAATGTAAAGGCATATTCCAGAACATTGCTTATATGCATGACTCTGTCCATATGATTTTCAATAATAAAATAAATAAAAAATAAAAATAGTTTTCAACATTTAAAATGGTTTTAGATTCGGAATCTGCAGATGAATGCGGTGTTCTAATGATATCTAGAGTACATTCCAAAGACGAAAGATAAAGCCGACTGAGGTGGCTAAATATTGCTAATTGTAACGTCCAACACGTAACGTGTCCGAAACCATTCCAGACAACTTTGAATTGTAAATGTCGGCTTCAAAAGATCTGCAGTGCAATTGCGAAAACCGTCTTGAAAAATAGAATACAGTAGGCCTACAGTAGTTGAGCCACAATTTGAGCTCAACAATAATAACATACCAGTCTTCGGCATTAAGTGCAATCAAAAATAAAATTTGTGCAATAAAAAGCGTCCTATTTTGGTAACGTCCGACACCTTTTTAAAAGTCAACTGTGTAAGAAGAATAACGTTTCCCAATGCAGAGTATTTGCGATATTCTGAAAGATTATAAAGTGTCTCATTTATTCAAAGCAATTTGATGTCAAAAATTTAAGTATTGTCGCAATTTTAAATAAAAACATTAAAAACCGACAATCGAAACCGTGGAATGGCCCGTATGCTAATCTCGTAGCTCGCCCCACATCCATTACTTCCCCTAGCTCACACTATTCACCACTGCCCACTGAGACAGAAAGGAGAGACATTTACCACAGCCAGGAACGGTACGGTACTCTATATAGTGGCAGGCAATGGAGAAAATACTCGCCTGATGGCTTAACCGTCTTCCAGCATAATCTTCCAGCAAGCGGCCGAAATGAACTAAGTTGTATGATGTTCTTGAGCCATCTAGACATACGTAAAAAAAGGGGCCAAAAAGAGCAATAAAAGGGGACATATAAGAATTTCGACAAATTTAGGAGGTAAAAAATGGACAAAATGAGCAAAACAAGAGGACACTGTAATAATAGCTATCTATGTTAACTACAGTATGTAGTATGGGCCTATACGGCAGTGAAGGTTAATGGAAGATACTGTACTACTGTGATAAAACCATATAAACTCACAAGTTGACATACTATACCATATATATCCATTACCTTTAGATCAATTTTACTTAAAACTAAGTTTTTTCAGTTACATGGTTTTGACTTTAAGAGGGCAGTATAATGTATTGGGTTTAGCAGTTTAAAAACAGTTTAGCAGTTGGATTTATTGTTGTTCACTTGGTTATTACAATAGAAAGTATTTCGGTCCAATGCCATTATGTCATCTCTGATTCACCTAACTATTCTGACGTCACACGTATGTTTTATTTTTCCCCAACTGGTACCATTCCTCAGTGAGGCATCCCTAACACGGTGTGGGCTCTGGGTCTGACTTACACCTCGCCTCGTTGGAAAGAAATTAAATAGAGTTGTAGTTTATCCTTACAACTCATGTAAAAGTTGTAATCCTTCCTTTCTTCTCGACTCAAGAATCTCGAGCATTTGGTGCCTTGGTTAGGGAAAGATGCGGCATAAACTATTACTTCGGCTCTACTGCTGCCCGCATTAATATATTTTATTTTGACTTTAACTAAGAATCCACAAAGCGCCAGGTTATACTATACAAGTATACAATATACAAACTCAATGGAATCAAAAACAATCTTCAAGTGAAGTAAACGTTTTTAAGTTTTATTCGGTTGTAAGGACAGGGATTACGCATTAACCTCGAGAACTAAAGTGATATTTGTGAGAAGAGGTTAGGTTATATAAAATATCGGCGCCATTTTTAGCTAAAAAGACCGAACGGCAGAGAGGTTATCACGATAAAGGGTATAAATATATACAGTACAAATACTGTATACATTAACCCTGCCGCTGTAAAGTGCTCCCAATTCACTGAATTGTTAAAGTGATCGTTTATTGTTTTGGTAAAAAAGGAATAAGTGCAGGAATGCTACTAATTTATAAGTTTGACTTTGATTCATTGATTAATTTCGTTTATGTTGCATTAAAATCAGATTCACTGAAAACATTAATAACCTTAAAATCGATGTATTTAGTCAGTTACAAATATATATAATTCACTACAAAATACAACAATTTTGTTACCGGTAACTTAAAGATTTATGAACAGAATTGATATGGGTGTTTAGGCAGTCTTGCCGACTGAATTATTTATTACAATAACCGCATTTATGTTTGATATCTTGGTGAACGTATTCGATATGTTGTTTTAGCAAATGATTTTACACAATGAAAACAGTTTTACTTAATATCTTTATGAAAGTAGTTCACATGGGTGTTTAGATTCACTTTCTGGCTGAATTATTTATTACAATAACCGCACTTATGTTTGATATCTTTATGTATAGAATCGACATGTTGTTTTAGTGCGGCTTTTGTAGCAAATGAATTTCCACAATCAGAGCAGCTATACTTGATACCTTTGTGGGCAAAGTTAACGTGGGTGTTTAGACTCTTTTGATAGCTGAATTCTTTATTACAATAACCGCACTTATATTTAATATCTTTATGTGTAGAGTCGACATGTTGTTTTAGAGCGCATTTTTTAGCAGATGATTTTCCACAATCGGAGCAGCTATACTTGATACCTTTGTGGGCAAAGTTAACGTGGGTGTTTAGACTCTTTTGATAGCTGAATTCTTTATTACAATAACCGCACTTATGTTTGATATCTTTATGTATAGAATCGACATGTTGTTTTAGTGAGGCTTTTGTAGCAAATGAATTTCCACAATCAGAGCAGCTATACTTGATACCTTTGTGGGCAAAGTTAACGTGGGTGTTTAGACTCTTTTGATAGCTGAATTCTTTATTACAATAACCGCACTTATGTTTGATATATTTATGTATAGAGTAGACATGATGTTTTAGTTCGGCCTTTGAAGCAAATGATTTTAGACAATCGTAGCAGCTATACTTGATGATACCTTTGTGGACAAAGTTAACATGGGTGTTTAGACTACTTTGCCGGCTGAATTCTTTATTACAATAACCGCACGTATGTTTGATATCTTTATTTATAGAGTAGACATGATGTTTTAGTTCGGCCTTTGAAGCAAATGAATTCCACAATCGGAGCAGCTATACTTTATGATACCTTTGTGGACAAAGTTAACGTGGATGTTTAGACTACTTTGCCGGCTGAATTCTTTATTACAATAACCGCAATTATATTTAATATCTTGATGTATAGAGTCGATATGTTGTTTTAGAGCGCATTTGTTAACAAATTATTTTCCACAATAGCAGCAGCTATACTTGATGATACCTTTGTGGGCAAAGTTAACGTGGGTTTTTAGACTCCCTTTCTGGCTGAATTCTTTATTACAATAACCGCACTTATGTTTGATATCTTTATGTATAGAATCGACATGTTGTTTTAGTGCGGCTTTTGTAGGAAATGAATTTCCACAATCAGAGCAGCTATACTTGATGATACCTTTGTGGGCAAAGTCAATGTGGGTGTTTAGATTAATTTGATAGCTGAATTCTTTATTACAATAACCGCATTTATGTTTGATATCTTTATGTACAGAGTCAACATGTTGTTTTATGACGTGTTTGTAACTGAATTCTTTATTACAATAACCGCATTTATGTTTTATATCTTTATGGGTAGCGTCAACATGCTTCTTTACATAATTTTTTATTTTAAACACTTTATCACAATAATCGCATTTATACTTATTCTTGACGTCTTTATGAACGGATTCTATATGTCTATCTAAAATTCCTTTGTTATTAAATAATTCATTGCAATGCAAACAGGAACTGGTGTCTGAAGAAGATACCAACTCCCCAACAGTTTCATTAGAACTACCGGAATCTATTGTTGCACAACTGATTGTCGGTTCTGTACTTTCAGTTCCAATGGGCCTATCATACGTACAGTCTGGACTATTGTTTTCCCGTTTTTCAACAATAAAAGAATCTCCAGATGGTTCATAAGAAATATCTTCGTCATCTAGTTCAGGGACAACATCTACTCTACCGAACAAATTGTTGTGATCTTCGATGGGAGATGATCCGTAAACGCACTTCCCTTGATTAACATCAAGATAATAGGGGGTGGAGTCTGTTGGTTCTTTCTTTATGATTATAAAGTCTGTCTGTTCTCTCTTTATAACTATATCGGCGCCAGATGATTTCTCTTTCAATAAATTAGTATGTTGATCCATTATCAAATCTTCGATAAATATTAATCAATAAATTAAATACAGATGGCAGTAGTTTTAGGTATGTCAAGCTCTTCACTAATATAAATTTCATGCGATGTAAATATAATAAATAGATTATATAAGGGCGTTTAAAAGTTGCATGTCGCTGTAACGGAATGGAGCAGGTTATAGTGACAGTGAGAAGCAAATGGAACCAAAAGAAAACTATCACTACTACAACAGTACCAGCAGTACCTACAGTACCAGTACGATTCGAGAGTAAAGGTTTAGGTGATTTATTAGATATGTTATTGGCGATTCAATTAAAGAGTCAGAGTGTGCTACGTACGGTCGCGGTTGTATGAAACTACGACAGTTCCTATGTAGCAAACTTCGCCCGCGTTTGAAATTAAGTAATTAATTACCGGTACCTAATACTTAAACAAAAACTCAAGTTCGCGTAGCTGATTATGAAACCGTAACCTGTAAAGCTAGTCGCTACAGACATTGTCAATACTGCTAACTTTTAAGGTCATTTTCACTTGGTTGTTATGGTATTTTCCAAAAACTAAATATGCTATTAACTTCATAATATCAAAAATAGTAATCTTCCACAAATTTTAACTCATCATATCTATAGATATACTATAAGAGCTGTTGCTATGGCAGTTTCCTCCGTTGCTATGTTTAAGACCCTCTAAAAAACCAGCTCATCCGTTTGGTGAAGTCTACCCAATTTGTTTATAATGTCCGATATCAGTACTAAACATCTATATGGTGTAGCTCAGTCGTATAAAAAAACACTTACGGGGTCATAGACTGGAACCTGTAGTACATATAGAAACACCTAGATTTATAAACATTGAGGCAGAAAACAACAGTTGGACAATTTTTTACCGACGAAAATACGAAATTAAACATCATGATTATTGAAATATTTCCGTTGCTATGTTAACCCGACTGCCCGAGCGGGTTTTATAAATTGCAGAACGATAACAATTCAACCAGTATGTAGGAGTGTGGAACAATTCAACCAGTGTGGATACACTGCGTTGTACCGGTGCTAAACTAGACTTTTAAATGATACCGACTGAACTATGAAACTGCAAGCTTGACGATGAGTAGGTGTGGCATTCAAGGCGATAAAAGCTCCGTTAGATGGAAACCACAACGAGTCTAAACGACAAAACGAAGTTTGGACTTCGTCGTCTTCATTCTGAGTTTATTGGATATCAGTCTTCCATTCCGGGTTTATTTGGACTCGGCTACTTTGTTATCGGGTTTACTTTTACTCCATGTGCCACCTGCCATATTAATGTTCAACCGAGAATTTTACGCCGCCACATCGTATTCATCGTGAAGCCTTCAGTTAGTCGGAATCGTTAATATGTGATATGAGTAGTCTAGTCTAGTACAGTAGTTCAGTAGTACCGGTACACGCAGTGCATTCTACTGAAGTACTGGCTAAATTGTTATCAATTCTGAGATTTAAACCTCCTTAAAGTTTAAAACTCCTGGCAACGAACGGTACGGCAACGGTAGTTAATTATGTCGTTTACTTTTTAATTTTCGCTGAAAAAATATAAAAAAATATAGCAAACCATAGTTTCTCATTTTTGATAAATCTAGGTATTTCTAGATGTTTCTGGCCTTTATCAAACTCGGTGTTTATTCTAGCTGTATCGTAAGAATTAAGAATTAAGTATGTTTGAACGACCATTCAGCCATTAATTATCTAATGTCAGGATTGTTTGGCTAGTGTCGTTCAAACGTACTAATACCGTGTTTCCAGGTGTTTCCAGCCATTTTCCAGGGTTTTCAGCTTTTCAGTACATACCATGACTACTCTACCATTGCAGGTGCAGCCATATACAGGTATACGCAACAGTCTGACAGTGCTTACCAGTAATATATGTGAGTGAAAACGCAGAATACACTACACTGATTAATGACAATCACAAATATAGGCCTACAGCTGTACAGACCTGCAGACTGACAGACGTCAGGTAGACTATGGGTTCCATGGGTTCAGGACTTAATGCAACTGACACATAAGGAATCAGAATGCGGATGCATCATCGACCAATCAAAATTGCTCATGATCCCCTTCTATTTCCTTAGAAATTGGAGCCCTCCTATTGGCTTGTTTTAGTCTTACTCTCAAGATTTGTGGTTTTCAAGCAATGTTAGACTATCTTTCTTATAAGGTTTACTATGAGGCACCCCCCCCCCCCCCCCCCCCCCCCCATCCCTCCACCCACCTACCGCTGCCAGTTGTCTATTGGCTCTGCTGGCCTTGGAGTTACTCAACTTAGGGAAAAAATCATATTCATATAACTCACCGATCCATTCCATTGTTTTTATTTCAATGCTGCTACTTTTTAAATGCTTAAATGATAGTCATTTATTTCTAATGTCGGATTACACCACATAACAAATAAATACAGTACTATATAAAATGCAGGGGTGGAAACTTGACGCAAATCCCATCTCGGCAAATTATTATCTGAATACCTACTGTAGATGGATCGGGGGTGTCATGGATACTGAGGGAGGGTGTCTGATGTTTCCATGGCAACGGAAGCAGGTCGCGATCCCCCTTATCCCGATAATAGCGATAAGTCGCTGATAAATTGCTACTAATTTCGCCGGCTAATACCCTGCTAATTTCGCCGGATAAAAGCCGGCTTTTTGGTTCTAATGTTCTTAAAGCTTTCGAAGGGTGGATTTCGAAGAGAAATATCCGTCGTTTAGTAGACTATTAGCCTTCGATTAGAAGTTTACGAAGCATTTTCGAAGGATAATTCGAAGACAAAAATGCTTATCGTTTAGTAGACTATTCGCCTGCGATTAGAAGCTTATGAAGCATTTTTCGAAGGATAATTTCATACATTATTAGAAGCATTTTCGAAGCATAAAAAAGACTATTTTTCGAAGAAAAAAAATGTAACTGCTACTGTACAAACAAGTCCAATCACTGAACCTGCCTGTGGATAGGGGGGGGGGGGGGGGGGGTATCAGCCTATACCTACCTTTATCCTACCCTACACCCTACTTCCCTAGCGGCGTACAATACGTTATACACTTATTAATGGGAGCGGCTGAGTATATAGAGGAAATATATAATCAATGTAGATTTGAGGGTATCTATGGAAACTTTAGGTGATAATCGAAAAATTCGAATATGTTAGTTTAAATTTAAATAATTTCCCATATTTTCAGCCATATTAGATTATTCGTGTTGATGAATCTAGTAAAATTAATTAAATTTAGATGCATTTAATTAATAATTATCCTTCTCTGATGATGGAAATAATGCATTATTTGCCTGATAAATTATCTTCGTTTTCGAATACAATTATCAGCCATATAAAGAATTGATAATATTTTACATACTGTAGTTACTCTACTGCTGTATACTGTATAAAATATATTCTTAATTAATAATAATTTTTAAATTCTTTAATTTAATATTCAAATTTTAATATCTAACATTTTAATATTCAGATATTTTCTTGCTAACATGCACCCCGGTCACCCTGTACCATCGGCACATACACCGGTACAACATCGCAGCACAGTTTGCAGTTACGTACCTGCTGACCGCTTGACCTGCTTACTTTTTATTCAATTATTTATTAATTTATTAATATTGATTACTGCAGTAATAAATATTTGTTACTGCAGTAATAAATATTTGTTGCTGCAGTAATAAATATTTATTACTGCAGTAATAAATATTTGTTACTGCAGTAATTATTATATGTTACTGCAGTAACTAATATTTATTTCTGCAGTATTTTTTTGTAGGTAATTTTATTGTTTCAGAGAGGTTTTATTAATTTATATTTTGACTCTTTAGAGACGCCATAATTGCGGGCTATCGGAATGTGTCTTAGACAGTTTGTCTGTTGCCCTATCTCTATAAATTTATGATAATACTGTACACGAATCTGGACCGAACTGAACCGAACTGGATCGAAAGAGTGGCGAACTGGACCGCCAAATGAAAGATAATATAAAAACAATCATCCATGCAGACAGGTGAAAATTAATATTGAATTTCAATTGGTCTTTTCATACATTATAAATTTAGTTGCTTATAAGATGTCGCTAAATTAAGATTACTTGATTCACATAAAACGCTGCTGTACTCCTTTTACCAGTAGGCCTACCAGTAGCAGGTATCTGGGTTTATAGATTGCAGTATTTTGCGTACCGGTACCGGTAGTTGTATTCAACGCCCAAGACAACCAAGTCTCTATCCGCCTCGAGAAAACGAGAAACTCGATCGAAATGCCTCGGGGGGGGGGTTATCCGTCCGTAATCGGAATCGCCGACCACTACGGATTATCCCCGTACCCGTAGAATCCCCGGACCCGCAGGCCGCAGCTTCCGACCCAATTCGATTTATCGAATTGGAATTGGACTCCCACTTTCGCGCCGCAGAGAATGTAATCCTGTTATCTGGTGCGATACACGTCTATCACACGCAGCCGCCCAGCCCTCCCCCAAGGCGATCCGGTCCGCCGCTAAACCCAGATCGCATCGCATTCCTCGTCGACGTAAGTCTGACTCTTCCCGCCGCACTCCGTGCTCGGAGTATAGAGTAAGAAACTCGGCAGCGGCCCGCATTACGATCCGACTGACCCCGTGTAGAAAATATAATCAAACATTACTGCTTTCATTGCTGCATTGAACACAACTACCGGTACGCAAAATACTGCAATCTATAAACCCAGATACCTGCTACCGGTAGGCCTACTGGTAAAAGCAGTACAGCAGTGTTTTATGTGAAGTAAATAATCTTAATTTTGCGACATCTTATAAGCAACTAAATTTATAATGTATGAAAAGACCAAATGAAATTCAATACTAATTTTTACCTGTTTGCATGGATGGTTGTTTTTAGATTATTTTTAGATAGTTTTATTGATTTATGAAAATACTGTAACAAACTAACGTTTTATATTTATTGCAGGTTGGTTCTAGAATAATTGATGAATTTAACAATAAATATACAAAGGAGAGACCGAGACTATTGGCGAACGATACAGATACCTACAGATGTCTGCATATACCACTCACCAAAACTCCAACCTAATGAAGCTACATGTACAAACTAAACTGGTGCTGTGGAATTGCGGTGGAAATGAAAACGGTATTGATACTGTATACAGGAGGGTCACAGCCTTAACGACGAAATCGCATTGGAAACTTTTGTTGTAAGGAATGACAATGTTTATAATAAGTACAAATTTAATGGACATAATTTCTATATTATACAGTACTGTATGTTTAATGCAATTATAATAATGTAATTATCCTTTATGTATCATAGAATACAAGAAAAAAACTAAGCAGCTTTATTTTAAACTTCATGGCCTTTATATTAATTAATAATAATTTATAACAAAACTACAGAAATAATTTTATAACTTTTTACATTTTTGATAAACTAAAATGGGATCTGTACAGATCAAGATAAAATCTGCAAAGAACTTATTGTGATCTTAACATACAGGCGATGCCAGAATGGACAAGATCTTTACGAGAATCGATAAGATCGTTATACAGTACAGATCTTAGTGGAACTAATAATTTATCACACTAAGGTAGAGAATTGCATACGTTGATCAAATTAATCATATTGACACAGCCTGCGGTCTCTAGTACATACAGTATATGTACAGTAGGATATGCCAATATTGCAAACGCTCGAGAGGTATTTGCCCGTAACTTTCTAAAATATTGGAACTTTTTCTTTAGTATGCCCATACAAAATTTTGTTGAAAATGGTTAAAATCTTCAAGTTATTTACGAATGTATTTTTCATTAAAGACAGATGGACAGACATAAAGATGGACGCACGTACATGAAATTTTTCCCTTTTACTAATTATCATTGTGCGTTAAGGCTCGCCTTTACTGCGTGGCTCGACCCACAATCGCAGAAAACCATGATCACGAAATTTTAAAAATTACGTGTATCACCAAGAACGAAAACTCCAGAAAGTTCCAGAACGAAAAATACCTGTTATGCCTCTGAACTAAACATTAGATATATTGTACTGTATGGCCTACTCAACTCCACATCCAAAAAAACGATGTAAATGTGAATTTGTATGGTTTTTGGCAACTTTATAATTTGCTTTATAATTTTTTATTTTGAAAAATCCTGACATAGGGTGCGAGAAAGTGGTGAAAGTTAAGTGTAGTTGGATGATAGTTGAATGTAGTTGGGTGGAAGTGGAGTGTAGTTGGGTGAAAGTGAGTCAAAATTGGGAGTAGTTGGGTGAAAGGGAGTCAAAGTTGAGAGTAGTTGGGTGATAGTTGTGTGGAGAGCTGGATGTTCTGTGGGACGAGTCACGCAGTCAGGGCGAGCCTTAGCGCACAATTGCAATTAGTAAAAATAAAGCAAAATTTAATCTCCGTCAGTTTACAAAAGCCCGCCTTTGTAACCTGCTACTTTCCTTCAATTGGTAACAATATCGTTTATTGTTTTGGTTAGAAAAGCCCGCCTCTGTAACCTGCTCCTTTCCCTCTATTGGTAGTGTGACGGGATCAAAGGATCCCGACCGGTTTGATTTATTTACGGGTCAGCATCACCGTGCGAATGGGAAAAAGAGTTTGTCGTTCTTCCAATATTATTGATAATAAGATATATGTATGTTAATGAGATATAGGATATGACAGCACAAGCAGTATAGATGACAGTATACCGTTAATGATAATATATTGGTGACGGCGGTGACGGTATTAGAGTGTCACCGCACTGTCCTAAGTGACTGAGTAAACTGGACAACCGACCGGTAGCTGGACAATATATATGTATGATTAGTACACTACTACGGCCTTCGTCCAGTGGATACTCTCCCCCCCCCCCGCTCTCATTGGCTGTTAGCCCACTTCACGCCTATCACCTCTATGGGAGTGCTCCCCCCCCCCCCCCCCCCGCTGCTGTTACTTTCCCTCTCCAGGAGTTTAACCTCTGACCTCCTTTGTGTGTGGCTCTTTGGGGCCGTGTGTTGTCCTCGTTATTGGGGGTGATACGAGGTTGATTGTAATCAACCTCGTACTCCCCAATATTGCTTAAAGGCGCCACTTCCCAACTTTATGGGGTGGTGGGCGGAATTGAATCCGCTCACACTCCCCCCCATGCTATCTTCCCGGTGAGAAGATAGCATCAACCTCTAGAGTGCGCTTCAATTCCGCTGGAAACCCAATCTACTATCGGGTGTGGGGTGGAGTTTTTCTTACTTTGGAGTCGGCTTCCCAGGCCGCTCCCTCTGGGTATGATGTCACTACCCTCTCTTGGTGCAACCGCAACCTATGTTGCACCAAGACATCTGGCGTCTCGGTTTGAGACAATTGTGGATTTTCACACAATTTTAAAAAGCTCTCACTCTGAACTCTGATTTCTCACTCTAACTCTCCTCAACTCCACTCTATCTAACTCCACTCCACTCTAACTCCACTCTAACTCCCCACACCTGACTCGCACTCGCCTGCACTCTCTCTCGCCAACAGCTCCTCTCGAAACTCCTCTCATACTGCCCTTAAAGGCGCTATCTTATGTTACCCCTGTGCTATCATTCTATCTACTTACTACTTATTTGCGAACTACATACTATCTAACTCTAATTCTACTAACTCTAACTAGCTCTCTAACTCTACTAACTCTTCTACCTCTACTAACTCCTAAGTCTACTTACTCTCTAACTCCTAACTCTACTAACTCTCTGACTCCTCTAAGTCTACTAACTCTCTAGCCCTCTAACTAGAACTCTCTAACTCTACCCACTCTTCTAACTACGTGGCGCTTTCGGTGCCCACAACCACTCTGTTACTACCTCCATCTACGTGGCGCTTTCGGTGCCCACAACCTCTCTACTACTACTTTCTACGTGGCGCTTACAGTGCCCACAACCCCTCTGCTACTCGTGGCATGTCAATATACCACACTCCCTTACCCGCCGACTTCTAACGGTACCACGTACCCCTCCACTCCCGTGGTATGTCTATATACCACACTCCCTATACCCGCCGACTTCTAACCCTCCCGGTACTACGTACCCTCCTACTCCCGTGGTATCTCTATATACCACACTCCCTATACCCCGCCGACTTCTGACTTAACTTGACTAACTTCCACTAACTTTCTTACTTACCTACTATCTAACTATCTACTAACTATCTGACTACTAACTTCTTACTTACTATCTAACTTCTATCTAACAACTACTACTTTCTAACTTTCTACTTATTTTAATTATTTAATTATTTTTATTATTTTATTTAAATAATTATTTGTGTGGGAAGGGCGTCTCGCCCTCATTCCCACCCCCCTCAGTCCAAAATATTGGACGACTAAACATCATCTAACTTCAAGGGCGATTCTTCCAACAGGCACTCTCCCACTGCTCCCCTTGTAGGTCCTGTAGGATTCGCCACACTCTCCAATTCCAACTCATTAGGAATTGGTTCTCCCTCTTCCGCCACCCTAAAATCGGGTCTCTCCACCGCCTTCTTAACTCCCTCGTCTCCTGGCATCAAAATGCCACCTCCCACCTTGTTGTCTCCCGGCGGCAGAATGAAAAGAAAGTGAAAGAACAGACAAAACAGAACGTGCAATAGTAATCCTATCCCTTTCCATCCTGTCTTCTTACTCGACCTTCCCCTTGTCGGTATACCTCTCAACCGGTGTAAAAGCCTTTGCTGAATTGCCCCGTTATTTTTATTATCTTTTACATTAAAATACTTTGTAGTTGATTTAATAAGTGTAAGAGACCGTATTATTGCTGTATCGGTGTTTTTAGAGGATCTAAGACCTATTTCCTCCGTATGTGTACTGTGAAAGGCATATTTTATGATTCTATGGCAATTCGTGACGCAAAGGGGTGATAGCTACTCTTGAACAGTAGTTACTATGACTACGGTTAACAGCTGACATTCATACGTGTTGATTTCCTTTGTTCTACGGCGTCTCTCAGTTCAGTCAGCCAATTAGAGCGTTTTTGTGGCTCCTTGTACAGAAAATTTCCGAGAAATGACGCAATGCCTATGTGCAGTGTTGACATTCAGTCCTGAGCCAAAGAAAGAACGGCTTGGAAGTTTTTTGTGCTTTACTGTTTTTAGTCTTACACTAGTAGGTTTAATTATAAAGGGCATATATCCTTTAACTACCTGACTCATGGAATCACTGCTGACTGATCATACATGCTGACTGCTGAAACATTGCAAACTCGTAACAATCAGTGTTCAGTTGTTGTTTTATACTGCTATTTACCGTCAGTTCTTCATAATATGGTTGATGAATTATTATATTTGGAATAACGATAAATAACCCCGAAACCCAATGTTCTTGATATACCGAAGGTAAGAGAGAAAGGTTACCAATAACGATTGTGACTTATGTTAAAGTGGTTTGAAGTGAATCCAA